>ML058530.1:600000-827739 GCA_003013855.2 Liriodendron chinense
TGTTTTGAAACTCACCAATAACCAAACACCAAAGCATTAACAAACCCACTATAGAAAACTTTCCTGTAGCAATATCTGATTAGAAATAATGTCGATCGAGGAGTTATTTGATACTCTGGCAGAGTATTGTGATGGTTCAAATGCATGCGTTAAAAAAGCAACATGTGGCTTTATATGGCACAAATTAGTCTTTTTTTTAAAGTTCAGTTAATTGGATGACCCTAGGCCTCTGGTTAATGGACATTTGTTGATTGAACAAAGATTGCTGATTTTTCTTCTTCTTTTCATTTGACTGTTCATTAGACGCCCAGCAATCAGCCATTCATACCATAAGCTCAACATAAATTATCTTTTCACATACCTTAAGTGGGCTTATAATTGGACCATTTAATTTGATTTTCATGCATGCCCGAGTGCACTTCTTCTGAATGCATGCATATGAACCATCACACTTTGACATATATACTAAGATAAAAATATATTTTTTCATGAGCTATGATCCAGTGTGAATTCTTCATACCTTATTATAGTGAGAATTTATACTTGGACCCAAGAGGACCCCTATATCACCTCAAAAACATTATTACAATTCACAGCCATTCAAAGGCCCTACAAAAATGGATAGTAAGACTATTTTACTCTCACCAACAATTTTGTACGGCTTTGATTATCCAATCATGGTTATTTTCGTTGTTGCGCAGCACGCCAACAACGTCGGTGAACCGAGATCCAATCTCTGGTCTCACCTACAAACGATAAACAAGAAGAAATAATAACTAGAAGTAGAATTCACATAAACTAACAATCCATAAGACATATTTTACGTGGAAAAATCCCAAACAAGGGTAAAAAACCACGGTGCAAAACTCCACTATCAAGAAGAACGAAGTTACAAGTAATACACTTTCCTTCTCCTATGCTCCCATGCGCAGAGATGACCCTTTTGCTAATCCTCTAGCCTCTTTCTCACCTTGGACGTATAGAAACCCTAATCCCATTGTCTAATCCCGGATTACACCCATTTATATAGTAAAACCAGAAAATACAACTCAAAATAGGAAACCCCGCGTTTAAGTCAGCAGCCGGTCGGGCGCCCACCCATTATAAAAACCGTCCAGTGAGTGACAGGCCAAAATAGCCTATTATCAGGCGCTCGGTCACTTTGATTGTCGGGCGCCCGCCTGTTGATAGAATAATCAAGAGACGAACTTTCTTAAACTCATGAATATCGGGCGCCCGACCACACAATTATGTGATTGGATCCAAATCTCAACAATTTCCAACTTGGAGACACATCACCATATGATCCTTCGTCTTCTACATCCGGAGTGCACCACCTCCCAGTTTTCAAGCTTGAAGACCAATCAAAGCTGAACAGAGCTTCAGCTTCTCCCGTATGACCGCCTTGGTCAACATATCTGCAGGATTCTCACCTGTATGAATTTTCTCGAAAGCAATTGATCCATCTTCTAGTAACGAACGTATGAAGTGATATCTGATGTCAATATGCTTGGTCCTCGAATGAAGGACTGAATTCTTAGCCAAGTGTATTGCACTCTGACTGTCACTGTATAGCTTGTAATCTGCTTGCTTCTTCCCTAACTTTTCCATAAAACCTTGCATCTATATCATCTCCTTGCACGCTTCTATAGCTGCAACATATTCTGTTTCCGTTGTACTGATGGATACTATCTTCTGTAACTGAGAGATCCAACTGACTGCAGCACTACCCAGGGTAAAGACATACCCTGTAGTGCTCCTTCTGCTGTCAATATCTCCTGCCAAATCTGAATCGACGTAGCCTTGTAGCTTGATTTTCGATCCTCCATAACACAGCCGTACATCCATAGTACCTACCAGGTATCTGATGATCCACTTCACAACTTTCCAATGTTCCTTCCCGGGGTTGTCCATGAACCTACTAACAACTCCCACTGCTTGAGCAATACCTGGCCTCATGCTAACCATAGCATACATGAGGCTCCCTATAGCTGATGCATAAGAGACTTTAGCCATGTAGTCCCGTTCCTCCTGCGTCTTAGCTCCTTTCTCGTTAGAAAGCTTGAAGTGGTTAGCTAATGGAGTGCTAACCGGCTTAACACCTTCTATGCTGAATCGATTAAGTACCTTGGCTATGCACTCTGCCTGTAACAAAACTAGCTTCTTGTTTTTCCTGTCACGCTTTATCTTTATGCCTAGAATTTGTTTTGCAGCTCCTAAATCCTTCATGGAAAACTCTCTAGACAATTGTCTTTTGAGATCTGAGATGTCCTTCATGCTTGATCCGGCCACAAGCATATCATCAATATACAGAAGAAGAATGATGTACGATATATCAAACTTCTTCAAGTAACAACAGTGGTTTGCATGACATCTCCTGTATCTGTTTCTCAACATGAAACTGTCGAACTTCTTGTACCACTACCTTAGGGCCTGCTTTAGGCCATATAGACTCTTCTTCAGTCTACACACCTTGTTCTCCTTTTCTAGTGCCACGTATCCTATCGGCTGATGCATGTATATCTCTTCTCCAAGGTCTCCATGAAGAAAGGTTGTCTTAACATCTAACTGCTCTAGATGTAAGTCCTCTGTAGCTACTATACTCAAGACCATGCGAATCGTAGACATCTTCACCATAGGTGAAAATATTTCTATGAAATCGATACCTGTCTTTTGTTGGAACCCTTTCACAACCAGTCTAGCCTTGTACCATTTCGAACCATCATGTTCCTCTTTCAGTTTATAAACCCACTTGTTATGAAGAGCTTTCTTACCCTTGGGTAGAGTGACTAGCTCCCATGTACGATTGGACTCAAGAGAGTCCATCTCATCATCTATGGCTTGCTCCCACTTAACCTGCATATCTGACCTTAACGCCTCTTCAAATTATTCTGGCTCACCATTATCTGTCAACAGTAGATAATGTAAGGAGGGTGAGTATCGGATCTTGGGTCTCCTCTCCCGAGTAGACCTCCTCACAACCGGTGTCTGCGGCTCTGCCTCATCATGCTCCTGTGTATGCTCATCCTGTGGCACTATAATACTCGTGTCCGGTAACTCTTCCAACTCTACGAATTCCTTCTCATCGGCCTTATTCTGCTTTTGCTGCAAACTGTTTTTATGCAACACTTTTTCATTGAAGACTACGTCTTTGCTTTTGATAATTTTTCGGTTCTCAGTATCTCATAACCGATAGCCAAAATCATTTTGCCCATAGCCTATAAAAGTGCACATTCTGGACTTCGCATCCAGCTCGTTTCTGTGTTCTGCATCAATGTGAACATAAGAAGTGCAACCAAACACTCTGAGATGTGCAAGGTTCACCTCTTTTCCAGTCCACGTTTCTTCTGGTAGCTCACCATCCAATGGTGCTGAGGGACTTCTATTAATGAGATATACAACAGTATTCACAACATCTGCCCAAAAGGTCTGGGGCAACCCTGCGTGTAGCCTCATGCTCCTAACGCGCTCAAGGATGGTCCTGTTAATGCGCTCAGCTACACTATTTTACTGCAGTGTCCCTGGAATCATTTTCTGATGTTTGATCCCATTTACTACACAATAATCCTCAAACCTCTTATCATATACTCTCCCCCATTATCCGATTTGAGACACTTCACAGTTTTATCGGTCTCATTTTCTACCATAATCTTCCACTTCTTAAATACATCAAACACATCCGCTTTGTGCTTTAAGAAATAAACCTACAGTTTTCTACTAGCATTATCAATGAAAGAAACAAAATAACATGAACCACCAAGAGATGATACCTGTGCCGGTCCCCACACGTCAGTGTGAACAAGCTCCAACAGATGTGTCTTTGGAGCGCGTCCTGTCTTCTTGAAGCTTTCTTTCTTCTGCTTGCCATACACGCAATCCTTACAGAATTCTCATGGTAGCTTCCCCTTTGACAATAATACTTTCATCCATTTCTCACTCATATGTCCTAACCTCTGATGCCATAACTGCCCGTTCACTTCAGTTGATGCGACTGCGAGTGAACTATACGATCTGGAAGTCACGTACAAGGTACCTTCCTTCTTGCCTCGAGATATTACCAAGGCACATTTTGTGACCTTCCATGCATCGCTCGTGAATGTCGTCACATATCTGGTATCAGCCAACTGCCCCACTGATCAAATTCCGTTTCAAACTCGGTACATGTCTGACATCCTTCAACTTCAAGACCGTTCCGTCTTTCTAACTTAAGTGAACGTCTCCCTTGCCAACAATATTGCATGGCTCATCACCACCTAGGTAGACTCTTCCAAAGTTACCTGACACATAATCACGAAGAACTTCTTTTGACGAAGTGGCATGAAACGAAGCACCCGAGTTTATAGCCCAAGACTCATTCCGTGCATCAAGAGATAAGATTAACGCTTTTGTGTCACTCTCCTCAGATAGATTCACTGAATCCTTCCCACCTTGAGAGCTTCCTTCTTGTTTCTTAAGTGCCCTACAATCACGCTTCATGTGCCCCTTCTTCCCGCAATGCTAACACCCGTCCTTGTCTTTCGGTCCCTTGAACTTATTCCTCAACTTAGAACGCCTACGTTTATTGCCTCTTTTGTTCGAAGATCTTCCTCTTCTTTCAACATTTAGAGCATTCCTTGAATCCCCTAAAGCTCCTGATGCATTCCTTCTAGATTCTTCGCTTAGAATTAGATCGGCCACATTATCGAATTTCAACTTCGTAGACCCTGAGGAATTGCTCATGGCAATCACCAAACCATCCCAACTGTCTGGCAAACTGGACAAGATCAATAGTGCCCTAACCTCATCATCAAAAGTGATGCCAACGGATTCCAATTGGCTCGTGACTGTATTGAACTCGTTTAGATGTTCAGCCACGCCCCCACCATTTGACATTTTCATGTTGAATAGCCGTTTCATAAGATGAACCTTATTGAATGCCGAGGGTTTCTCATACATCGTAGCCAAAGCCTGCATTAATTCTTTTTGTAGTCTTTACTTTGGATATATTGAAGGTGACGCTTTTAGACAAAGAGAGTTGAATTGTTCATAAAGCCTTCCGATCTACTATATCCCATTCATCATCTGTCATCTTCTCTGGTTTCTTCTCTTTTCCTTCTAGAGGAATGTAGAGGTCCTTCTGATACAGATAATCCTCCATCTGCATCTTCCAGAAGGCAAAGTTTGAACCATCAAACTTCTCAATTCTAGTTTTTCCTTCTTTCGTCATCGCTCCCACTTGAACTAAACCTATAGCTCTAATACCAATTGTTGCGTAGCACACCAATAACGCCGGTGAACCGAGATCTAATCTCTGGTCTCACCCAAAAATGATAAACAAGAAGAAATAATAACTAGAAGTAGAATTCACATAGACCAACAATCTACAGGACAGATTTTATGTGGAAAAATCCTAAACAAGGGTAAAAAACCACGGTGCAAAACTCTACTATCAAGAAGAACGAAGTTACAAGCAATACACTTACCTTCTCCTATGCTCCCATGCACAAAGATGACCCTTTTGCTAATCATCTCGCCTCTTTCTCACCTTGGACGTATAGAAACCCTAATCCCATTGTCTAATCCCGGATTACACCCCTTTATATAGTAAAATCGGAAAATACAACTCAAAATAAGAAACCCTACGTTTAAGTCAGCGGTTGGTCGGGCGCCCGGTCATACTGGGTCAGGCGCCCACCCATTACAAAAATCGTCCAGTGAGTGACAGGCCAAAACATCCTATTATCGGGCGCTCAATCACTTTGACCGTCGGGCACCAGACTGTTGACAAAATAGTCCAGAGACGAGCTATCTCAAACATATGAATATTGGGCGCTCGGTCCAAAGACTGTCCGAGCGCCCGACCACACAATTATGTGATTGGATCCAAATCTCAACAATTTTCAGGTCATATTCTAGGTGGATTCCTCTTATCCAACATTTTTTTGTTGGCTATAGGTGGGGCCACTTGTGCCCCACATAGGAATTGGCACCAAAATGAGGTACAAAGAATTCATATAGGATCATTAGCTATTATCTTCAATAGTAGATATAGTGCGTGCAAAGCACATTGAGAGAGTGAAAGTGGTTTGCAAGACGTGGGAGAGAGGAGAGAAGTCGTCCTAGAAAGCCAGTCCTTGACAGATAGCCTGCTTAGCAGACAATTTTGCCTTGTAAATTACCTATATGTGATTTATTTTGGTTTAAAATCCTTCCAATGTCCTTTAATAATGCACAGTTTTAGGGCCCATTTAGACACACCTTTCAAAGGGAAGTTTTTAGCCTAAATGCCGTTTTGATTAAAACAGCAGTTGGGGGGGGGGGGGGGGGGGGGGGGGGGGGGGGCACCACAATGTTAGCCACCCCCCACTTGGGAATTGATACCAAGACCTCAGTGTTGAAACAAGGTGAAAACATCAGTTAATGTTATGCATTTGGATGCACTTTGCAAACCCCCATCTCATCTCCCACTTGACAAATTAGGCACTAGAATGCTGACTTGGGTAAAACCACTCCAATTGGCTTTTGCTGAGTCAACCAAAAATGCTAGCTTGAAACCCCCTTTTGAGTAGGTGCATCCAAATGGCCCCTTAGCAATTGCATGAAATGTTTTGCCTCTTACAACTCTTATTTCAATTTTTAACAGATTTCGCATACCAAAAACACCTAAATTCTTAACAAATTAGGAACTAAAATGCCAACTCAGGTAAAATGACTCCAATTGGTTTTTGTTGAGTAGACCAAAACTGCTAGCTTGAAACCCCCTTTCTGAGGAAGTGTGTCCAAGCAGCCCCTTGGCAATTGCATGAATTTTTTTGCCTCTGCACTACAAGAAAAATGATCTTTACCTAGGAAATTTGTACCAAGGAGATGAATTTCGTAGGTAAAAACACACTTTTCCCGACGAAATTCAAATTTCTTGGGTAAATACTTACTTTGCTTTTACCAAGGAAAATTTTCCTTGTGAAAAGTGACAAATACCGACAAAATTCCAATTTCATGGGTAATGAAGGGTTATTTCATGGCTTAAAATATAATGTTTTTAGCTTAACTTTACCGAGGAAACAATTTCTCGGTAAAAGCCCACAATTGGGAATTTGGCTGGTAATTATGACTAACAATCGTTCTTAATGGTCTTTCTTTACTTTCCAATGGTGAGGTCCACCGGAGATTTAGATCTACTTGATTTTGGAGTCAGGTTCCATAATGATATGAAAAAACAGATGGACGGTGGATATAAGAAAAAATGATCAAGGTGGGCCCCACACGGTAAGGGTAACACCCACAAATGTTAGCCGGTTAACACCTAACCCATTCCAGTTCACTTTCCAGATCGAGGGAGGGAACTAGAAAACCTAAAACGCCAATCCCTCTCTCTCTCTCTCTCTCTCTCTCTCTCTCATCTTCCAGAAACCCATGCCCCACATCCCTCAGCTTCTCTCTATCTTCCAGCAACCCACTCTCATCTCTCTTTTTATCATCCTACAATCTTTTCCGATTATCACCACCAACGATTTGGCCGGATTTCCGCCTGATCTGCCTTGAATCCAGCAAGCCTTAACAAGGTCTCTCTCTCTCTCTCTCTCTCTCTCTCTCTCTCTCTCTCTCTCTCTCTCTCCTGAGATTAGGGTTTCGGGGTTTGTTCTTCTGTAGAGCATTCAAGTATTAGGGTTTATCAGTTTTTCTTCTTTTTACCGTTCTTAGATTTTAGGGTTTTTTTCTTTTCTTTTCTTTTTTAGGTGATTTTGTTGAGAGATTGGGAACTGCAAAGACGAGGCCCATGTTCATTGACAATTTCGACCACAAGACTCGCCAATCTGATCTGGAGCGCGCTCCCGATTGTGGACGTGTATTTTTCTTCCCTGCCAGATTATGTTGATGTGAGGCTCAATACTCGATCCAGAGCCTTTCCGGTGTGCCAGTGATTGGAGCGTTTGGGTCTTCATCCCCTATCTATTAGCGGATGAATCAATTTTCTGGTGTATTTTTCGTCTCCCTTAACTTGAATCAGTTTTCTGTTTCATTCTTTATGACAGTAAGATTTTTGGGTCGTCATCCCCTGTCTATTTGCGGATTGCTTAGTTGGATGGGCTTTTGCCTAGGCACATTGATGGTTGGTTACCTGAGCTACATTGGGTGTTTCAACGACTTTGATTCAGATTCACTAATCCCATGATTACTCTTGTATGCATCATTTGCTACATGCTTATTTATCTCTAAACTGGCTAACAATTTTTTTATGACTTAAATAGGACAGTGCACATCTAATCATCTACAGTCCAGATCAGCCCCACATTGTCCAAGTCGTTCAAATGTTGTCCACAATCTTCCAGACAAAATTCTCATATAATATTAAAGGCATATTTTCTTATATTCGCATGCGAATTTGCAAACAGTGAGAAATGAATAACGGACAACGGAATTTTGGTAAAACATCCAAGGCCAGAGATTATTGCAGATTCTCCATTTCTCTCGTCAGATTGTAGAATTTAATGATTTTTCAAGTCATTGGTTTTGATAAACAAGTCTACAAGCTAGATTAATCAGTTTTTTGTGGAGTCTAAGCCTCCAATGGGGTTGTTATCTCTACAAGTAGGGAATTGGTGGGATAGCACACCATGGATTTCAGTCCATAAGAGTCCAGTCCTCAGATTTGACTCGATTACATCTTATTAACATATGTATTCTTTCTAAGCTGCAGATTGATAGGTTCTTTCTTTCTTTGATTGGGGACCGGTTCAACTGATGTGTATGTTTGGAGTTCATATGTATTTTTAGTTTTTAAAAACAGGAGAAAAACAGAGAAATTGAAAGAAAAAAAAAAGATAATGCCTTTGCTAATTGGAGAACAGAAATATTAGAGGCTTTGTCACTTGAACTCTATTTATAACCGCTTCCATTTATTTTTGAAATATTTACGCCTGCGATTTGCTTACTTTTTGTGCAGATTTTGAATAAAAGGCTTTATCAGCCTTGGCCATCTTTTTGTGTTAATTACAGCAGGAAGTGTGTTCGCTTGGTGGTGTTCTTCTATGTCATACTGTAAGATTCAAGCTTTTCTGGTAAGACCAACCTCTCAATAAGTAGAAACTGAGCATTGTAGCTTCACAACCAAAAATAGTCATGCCCAATAAGAAATGTAGATATTACAAAAAGAAACTAACCATTCTAATGTTTTCTAGTAAGATGCATCCATTGTTATTTGACTCCAATAGTTCAAAATGCACTTTCACATAAAGGAGCTCGTCCACAGTCAATGTCTTTGCAAGAGCCTGTTGCTATTGTGAATGAAATAAAATCTAAATATGTAACATAATCAGTGAGCTAAGACAAAAAAGTTTGTTTGTAGTTATAAGATTTTGTATGAGTGTGTAGCAAAAGGAAATAGAAGGTGGTGATGCAGTAATGCAAACTTGAAGAACTAGAACAGAGCAAGGCCTCAAATTTGAAAAAAAAGGAATATGCTTCAAAAGAACCTAATTATAATTTTACGTACACCCTCAGAGTTTCAGCCAACACGCTCTGAAAACCGTGATTTCTGTAAGAAATCTTACAACATCCCACACACCTTACTGCTATTCACTGCAACTCTTTTTTTTTTTCTTATTTCTTTTTCTTTTTTTTTTCTAATATATGTTTATATAAAAAAGCTATAAGGTGTTGATCTCCCTTAAACATGCTGGTGTTACTTTTACATACAGGGTGAAATTTAGCATGGATGCCATTGATGAAACCGATCTCGAATAGCTTTTACATACCAGGTGATCATAGGTTTCCTGACTGATCAAATAGTGGTTGGAAAGTGGAAACTTCATTATTTTCCTTGCTCATTTTTATCTATGAATTGGTTTAGGACACTTTATGGCAAATTGATTCCATGACTTTTCTTGTATGATAGTTGATTAATGTTTCCTGACGAAAGTTAAATCTTATGAACCTTTCATGAGTGCTGAGCACTACTATAATAGAAGATTTGGTGTCACACTCTGTGCTCACACTCTCTATAAGATAAACCATCGGTTGCTCAGAATATCACGGTTCCCTTGTGAAACACATTGCGGATGGACCATGTGCCAATCTGATTTCACCTATTTGATTTGATCTGCTGAGAACTTCCTTCCACCATTCATTTGATGCCATCAATTGGATCAATGGCCAAGCTCATTCACAATGGTCATGGTAACTTGAATCTCGAAAACAGCTGTGAGTGTGTGCCTGCCCAAACCAGTTTGAAATCTGGACCGATGCCGACGATGGCCCATCAGGACGTCAGGACAAGCTCACCACATGATGTGCCTGGGTTTAGCTACTGGCCCCTTGGCAGTTTTTAATGACTTTTTTCTATCCAAGGCCATGATAAAGCCTGCATCAAGGCCAACTTAATCTACACGAGCCAGCCCAAACTATAAAATAGGAGCCAATGATTGCCTAGGTTGCTTTTTTTTCTTTTCTTCCCATTATTCTTTCAAAGTGTTATGTGAATAGTTGATTTTCTCAAGTAAATTTACTGATTTTAGGCCAATTTCAGTTTAGAGAAGTAGGGTCCATGGTTCTTTGATCCTAGCCATTGATATGATGGGCCAAGTGGTGGATTGATCCATTCAGTTTATAGAACAGTGTAGAACACCAGAAATCATGTCTTACATGTATAGTTTGTAAGGCTGAGCAAATTGCTCTATTGTAATATTGTATTTTGTTTCATTTTGCAGATTGTTTGTTGGTGATAGTGGGGATGTTTGTGCTGATTGATTTTTTTTTTGTTGTATTGGTTCTATGTACTGGTGGGATTGACATTTCGATTTTATTGAAAACATTATTACGATTGAATGCTCAATCAGGTGATTGGGATATTGAATATTGAATGCTTTTAGGTGGTAGGGATATTGAATGTTTCAAAGAAATATTGAATATTGAATGCTTTCATGTGGTAGGGATATTGAATGTTTCATGGAAATATTGAATAGTAGGGATATTGGATGTTCACAAAAATATTTTAGTGGCAATGAAGTGGTAATTCTACGACCTGGTCATAGCTTTTTTCCAAGGAAATTTTTCCTTGGTAATAGTCGCATAATTACCGACGAATTAAGCAATAGACACGAAATTGTTGACTTTCACCAAGGAAATGTTTTGTTGGAAATGGTCAACTATTTACCGACAAAAAATTAAATTTCGTAGGTATATCTTTTTCCCGAGGGTGATGTTGCAACGAAAACTGCAACGAACATTTTCGTTTGTAATAACTTTTACCCAGGAAATTATGACATTTACCCAGGAAAAATTTCCTTGGTAAAAGTCATATTTCTTGTAGTGCTGACAGCTCTCATTTCAAATTTTAACAGATTTTACATGCCAAAAACACCTAAATTCTTAACAAAAAAGGCACTAAAATGCCAACTCAGGTAAAACCACTCCAATTGGTTTTGGCGGAGTTGACCAAAAATGCTAGCTTGAAACCTCCTTTTGAGGAAGTGTGTCCAAGTGGCCCCTAGGAAATCGCATGAAAATTTTGCCTCTAACAGCTATCATTTCAATTTTTAACAGATTTCACATACCAAAAACACCTAAATTCATAACAAAATAGGCACTAAAACGCTGACTCAGGTAAAACCACTCCAATTGGTTTTTGTTGAGTCAACCAAAAATGGTAGCTAGAAACCCCCTTTTGAGGAAGTGCATCCAAGCGGCCCCTTGCCAATTGCATGAATTTTTTTGCCACTGAAAACTCTACCTATAGTAGAGATTAAAACATTCAAATGTTTGCTCAGAGAAACCATTCAATTTTAACAGGTTTCACGTACCAGAAATGCTAAAATTCTCAACAAAATAAAACAAAGCAATTCGATCACCAGAAACTCCAAAACACGGAAAAAAAAGAATAAAGTGAATTGATAATATTAGTGAGACATTTATAGTAACTAATCTTGGGATCACATCAAACAAAACCCAAAAACTGAACATTATGTTATTTTTTTTCCTTTCTTTTGTTTCTCATATATTCAGAATCCTGGTGTGATATTCCTCTGATTGAAGGGGCCAGCAGCTATTCACCATCTAAAAATTCAGTAGAAATTAGAACTCCTGTTAGGATTGTATCTATCTACATCTGCAAAAATTGCAAGATTGAGATTTTTAGAGATCCAACAATCAGAAAACCAATGTAGAAAATTCAAATGAATTGCAAGTATTAAAGGAAATTTACCTTTGTAGATTCATGAACATCAGGAAGTCTGTATGAATCAGGAGTTATCTCAGATAACAATAAACCAGGGAAATTAGCCTGCAAAAATCATCAAGAAAGAAAGAAATATAATGCATCGGATTTCATTAGAATGCCTTAGCCGGGGACTATTAAATTTTCAAGTTCGCACCACCATTTGAGGTCCCCCCTTCAAGTGATCCAGACCATCCAGCTCGTGGACTCATTCTCCTTGTTTCACAATACCATAATGGGGCCCGTGATGTAACGGTCCAATGGCCAGCCATTATTTTGCTGGCCATCACTGTTATTGAATAATCTACTAAAGGTGCTGCTTTTCGGAATCTCATTTCTGTTCTATTAGGCATGTTAATGTCAAAGAGAAACAGTTGTGCCATCGTCTAATCAACAGAAATTTCATGACTGCATTGTGTCACGAAAGCACCCTTTGTGAGGCTGTGAAAGACGTAGAGATAAAAAGTGTTTGACTTCCCCTAACTTTCGGTCATGCATATATATGAACAAGAGTTTCAATCATCCAACCGACTTGGCATGCTTAGCTTAGCTTGCTGAGGTTCTGCTTGGATGCAATAATGAGATGAATTGTGAACACAATTTTTCTTATTCATTTTTTTTACACACATTCTCACCCACACACACCACATGGGTTCTCGAACCCATGACCTCAGCGTTGAAACACACTGTGTCTACCACTGAGCCTTGAGTAGGGACCCATGAACACAATTTATCAAAAAACATGACAGAAAGTAAAGGATATTTCCTAGTATCCTCAACAATTCAAATCCAACTTGAAAGTAGCATATCTTCAATTTGCAGCCCGGTAAGTCGATATGAAAGAAGAAGAATTGATTTACAATGTTGTTTCAACTTTGTTAGATTCACAATGGCAATTCAATTCAATGGTGCACCCAAATGCAACCCCAGATGACTCTTAATTAAGGTTGTTTAAACGAGTGATATTTTCTAACTCACTCCAACCCCATTTTACAATGAGAATTTGGTTGAACTCACACCAAAAGCGAATTTCCAAATTCTTGAATCCATTGACAACCACGTGAAAAATGCAGCAAATGAAAACAGAAATCAAGGCCATTCCCAGAAACTTCCACATCTTTTTGTAATTATAGTTCTGCACCTTAGCTTCTTGTTCTATAGATAGAGACAATCTGGAATATGGGAAGTCCGACCAGCGGTAATAGCAGCCTTTGTAATCAAACATGAAAGCATTAACAAACCAATTTTAGAAAACTATCCTATAGCAAAAGCTGAATCTTTCCTTCGGACATGATGTCAACCGTGGAGTTATTTGAGACTGGCAGCATGGTGGTTCAAACGCATGCACTCAAAAAGCAACATGAGGCTTTATATAGCACAAATTAGTCTTTTTGGAAATGTCATTTAATTGGATGACCCTAGGCCTCTGGTTAATGACATTCGTTGGTTGAATTCAGATAGATGACCTTTCTTCTTCTTCTTCTTCTTCTTCTTCTTCTTCTTTTCTTTTTTTTTTTTAATTTCTTATTTATCATTTTAGTTGTTCATTAGATGTCCCGCGATCAGCCATTTCAGGCCACTAGCTCAGTATAAGTGGGCTGATAATTGGACCATTTAATTTAATTTCCATACATGCCCAACTGCACTTCTGACTGCATGCATGTGAGCCATGACGTTCTACCACATATATACTTGGATAAAGATCACATTGGATCAATGAATAGGAGGGAACCACTACGGATCACACATGGCCCCTACAGTACAATTTACAGCCATTCAATGGCCCCGCAAAATGGATTGTAAGACTATTACTCTCACCAACAACTTTGTATGGCTTTGATTATCCGATCATGGTTATTTTTAGGTCACAGTCTGGGTGGATTCCTCTTTGTTGAGGTGTGGAGCCAACACACCATGTATTTTTGCTAGCTTGGGGTGGTTGGGTGCCCGGTAGATCTGTGACTGGGTGATCGAAATTCACCCAGAGTGACTAAAGGTCACTGGATTATTTTCGACACAGTCGGGCGCCCGATGGTATATTAACCGGGCGCTCGGTGCCCAAGTTGGGCATCCGACGATGCTGGGTCAGATGCCCAAAATTTGGAAGTTTCTCTCTTAAACTCGTTGGACAGATTTTGGATTTGTCGGGCGCTCGACCGTGTGCGAACTGCTTATGCGCAGTTTTCTATTTTGTCTCTGATTTCCGTTTTTGGTTATATAAATGGTTGTAATTCGGGATTAGGATACTTGAGTAGGGTTTCTATACGTCCAACAAGAGAGAGAGAGAGAGAGAGAAGATGTTAGCAAAATGGGCTATCTCTGTGCATGGGAGCATAGGAGAAAGTGAGTTTATCATTGTAACTTTGTTTTTATTTATAGTGGAGATTGCATTTGTGGTTTTTTTTTTTTTTATCCTTGTTGGGGTTTTTCCACATAAAACTTGTCTTGTAGTTAGTTGGTTTACTTGAATTCCGTTTCTACTTGTTATTTTTTTGTGTTTATCGTTTGTGGGTGATATTGGAAATTCGATCTCGATTCATCGACATTGTTGGCTTGCTGTGCAACAATTGGTATCAGAGCTATTTGTTTAGTTCAAGTGGGAGCGATGATGGAAGATAGGAAGACACGGATTGAGAAGTTTGATAGATCAAACTTTGCCTTCTGAAAGATGTAGATGGAAGACTATTTGTATCAGAAGGACCTCTATATTCATCTAGAAGGGAAATAGAAGAAACCAAAGAAGATGACCGATGATGAATGATCTCTTATGGATTGAAAGGTGTTGGGAACGATCTGACTCTCTTTATCAAAGAGCATTGTCTTTAATATATCCAAGGTGAAGATCACAAAAGAGTTGATAGAGGCACTTTCATCGATGTATGAGAAGCCCTCAGCATCCAACAAGGTTCATCTCATGAAACGGCCATTCAACATGAAGATGTTAGACGGTAGGGACATGGTTGAACATCTAAACGAGTTTAATACAGTCATGAGTTAGTTGGAATCCGTTGGTATCGTCTTTGATGATGAGGTCAAGGTGTTGCTGATCTTCTCCAGTTTGCCAGACAATTGGGATGATTTGGTGATTGCAGTGAGCAATTCCACAGGATCGACAGAGTTGAAATTTGATAATGTGGCAGGTTTAATTCTCAGCGAAGAATCTAGAAGGAAGGCATCAGTAATTTCAGGAGAACTTGAGATTGCTCTAAACGTTGAAGGGAGAGGAAGATCGTCGAGTAAATGAAGCAATAAACGGGCGTTCTAAGTCAAAGAAGAAGTCCAAAGGACCTAAAGACAATGACGTGTGTTGGCATTGCGGAAAGAAGGGGCGCATGAAGCGTGATTGTAGAGCGCTTAAGAAGCAAGAAGGAAGCTCTTAAGGTAAGAAGGATTTGGTGAATCTATCCGAGGAGAGTGATATAGAAGCGTTAATCTTGTCTCTTGATGCGCTGAATGAGTATTGGGTTATAGACTTGGGTGCTTCGTTTTATGCCACTTCGTCAAAAGACGTTCTTCATGGTTATGTGTCAGGTGACTTCGAGAGAGTTTATCCAGGTGATGATGAACCGTGTAGTATTATTGGCAAGGGAGATGTTTAGATAAGTAAAAAAGATGGGATAGTTTTGAAGTTGAAGGATGTTCGACATGTACGTAGCCTGTGCAGAAACTTGATCTCAATAGGGCAGCTAGCCGATATTAGACATGTGACAATATTCACAAGTGATTCCTGAAAGGTCACAAAGGGTGCCTTGGTGATAGCTCAAGGCAAGAAGGAATATACTTTTTATTTGACTTCTAGATCATATAGTTCACTTGCAGTCGCATCAATTGGAGTGAATGGGCAGTTATGGTATCAGAGGTTGAGACACATATAAGTGAGAAAGGGATGAAGGAGCTGTTGTCAAAGGGGAAGCTACCGGGCTTAAAGTTTATCGACTTGGAATTTTACGAGGACTACGCATGTATAGTAAGTAGAAAAGGGTGAGCTTCAAGAAAACAGGACGAGCTCTAAAGATACATCTATTGGAGCTTGTACACACTGATGTGTGAAGACCATCACAGGTATCATCTCTTGATGGATCACGTTATTTTGTTTCTTTTATTGATGATGCTAGTAGAAAACTATGGGTTTATTTCTTAAATCATAAATCTGAAGTGTTTGATGTATTTAAGAAGTGGAAGGATCTGGTAGAAAACGAGACAAATAAAATAATAAAATGTTTCAAATCCGATAATGGGGGAGAATACTGTGACAAGAGGTTTGAGGAGTATTGTACAACACATGGAATCAAACATCAGAAAACTATTCCAGGGAAGCACAGCAAAACGGTGTGGCTGAGCGCATTAACATAACTATCCTTGAGCGCGCCAGAAGCATGGGGTTGCATGCAGGGTTGCTCAAGATGTTTTGGGTAGATGCTCTGAATATTGCCATCTATCTCATTAATAGAAATCCCTCAGCACCATTGGATGGGGGTTTACTAGAGGAGACGTGGGCTGCGAAAGAAGTGAGCCTTATACATCTCAAGGTGTTCGGCTACACTTCATATGTTCACATTGATGCAGAGCACAGGAACAAGTTGGATGCGAAGTCTAGGAGGTGCATGTTTATAGGCTATGGGCAGTATAATTTTGGTTACCAGTTTTGGGATATAGAGAATAAAAAAGTCATCAGAAATAAAGATGTGGTCTTCAATGAGAAAGTGATGCATATAGATAGTTTACAGCGAAAATCGAACAAGGCCGATAAGAAAGAATACGTAGAGTTGGAAGCGTTACCGGACACAGGTGTTGCAATGCCATAGGATGAGCATGCATAGGAGGATGATGAGACAGAGCTGCAGACATCGGTTGTGAGGAGGTTTACTCAGGGGAGAAGACCTAAGGTCCGATACTCACCTTCCTTACGTTATCTATTGCAAGATGTATAATGATAGTCAGAGTACAATACACTTAGCTAAGCACTCGGCATTTCATTGGAAGACCAAGCATATTGGCATCAGGTATCACTTCATACGTTCGCTATTGAAAGATGGATCAATTACTTTGGAGAAGATTCATACAAGTGAAAATCCTGTAGATATGTTGACCAAGGCGGTCACACGGGAGAAGTTAAAGTTCTGCTCAGCTTCGATTGGTCTTCAAGAGTGAAGATAGGGAGGTGATGCACTCAGGATGTAGAAGATGAAGGGATCTTTGGTGATTTGTCTCTAAGTAGGAGATTGTTGAGGTGTGGTGCTAGCACACAATGTATTTTTGCTAGCCTGGTGTGGTCGAGCGCCCCGCAGGTCTGTGACCGGGCGATCGAAATTCACCCAAAGTGATTAAAAGTCACTAGACTATTTACGACACAGTTGGATGCATGATGGTATGTTGACCGGGCCCCTGGTGCCCAAGTCGGACGTCAGTAATACCCCGTATTTGGCATACACTTTAGTGTTACTTTTAAATTAAAAAAAAGAAAAAAGATTTTATTATTAGTTTAAACAATGTGTGCGGCCCACCTGATTGATGAAATAGACCAATCATGAGATATGAGTGTCGGAGTTATATATAAAAGGTAATGGATGGAGTGGATTATGTTGACAGTAAGTGTGGCCCCCACTTTTAGTGGGCGTGTGTATCAACATACATGTGCACATGCCATGCACCATAACTCAATTTTTGGGTCAGCGTACGCTGACCCGATTTCCCTAAGAAGAAACTTCCTCTTCTTCTTTCTTTATTCCTGCTGAGCGGGCGGATGACCACTGTCCGATTTTGTTGCTTGTGCGACCCACCTTTGAGCAACGGTCGGGATGATCCAAACCGTCCATTTGATTCGCACAGTCAAGGTGACCAAAACCTAAGTGGTCCGCGCTATTTTTAGGTTGATGGGTGTGTGCGGTTAGAAGCGGAAGATAGACCGTCGAATCTGAAATTTGTGTTTCCAACAAAGCTTTTACCTTCAGATCTTGATCAATAGAGCCTCCTTTTGTGCAATCCAAACCGTTCATTTTGTCGAGCATGTGGTGCTCTACCTAGGGATGTTGGTATTTTTGTGTGGGGTCCCTCAAATACCTGTATATCTTCACCCAAAGTCCAGTTGTTCACCTTGAGTTTCCAAAAACGAAAACTGCCAGGTTGGCAATCCGCGTCTATTGGATTTCGAATCATCTAGTCCGTTCATAGAAGGCTAGAACGACTTATTTAGGTCAATCTTAGCCATTCGCTTATCTTCACATGGATCGAGAATCATGTATATAAGCAACTAGGTTTTCTTTCCTTCTTTCCGTTTTACAAGTCTCCTATCTGAAACCTAGATCTAGTTACTTCAAAACCTCTATCCCATCTTCCCTTGCATTTCAGAAGGCCTGAGATCAATACCAGCCATTGGATTTCATTTCCCTCTCATTCTCGTCGACGATTCTTCAAAAAATCGGGTTGGATTCTGGCAAACTCAACTCGGCAGCAGTCAGCATTTGAAGCTGCATTTTCACATCTCCACAAGTTTCCTAGAGCTCTTCAAACATTCCTCCAGCTTCAGATCGGGGTAGTTTCCCTCTTTGTTCAGATCTTCCATTGTTGTCGGAGTCTTCTTCCTTCTTGAAGACGTGCTGCTTGTGCTTGGGTTGAGCTCCGACGACCTTAGTTTTGTCCTGTTAATTCCCTCCAAATCAGTCAGGGAGGCTGTCTTGAGCAGAAGGTTGATTGCTAACTCTTCGTATTTGTGGCGAGTTGGAGGATCGAGTCACCCGGTTCTATTCCAAGTTGCCGGAATTCAATCGTGTATGGAGCATTGGTTGTATTAATTGTTTGAGGAGTTTTCTTGTTGCTGGGATCTAAGTAAGTCACCTCTGCATTTCAGTTCACCATGTTAGGTTTTATAGAATTTATTGGTGTTGGGGTGTGATCGAGTTAACTCAGTTCGGTTCTGAAACTTCTGTAGTGTAATAGATCAATGAAGGGTTCTCTCTGATAAGTTGTATTGCTGGATCTGATCAGTAATCCAATTAAATTATGAAAACCCTTTGGTTTCTGAGGTTTCAAGTGTTGATTAGGAAATCTCTGTCATAACTCATCGAGTTATGCAAAGAATGAGTATCTGATCTATATATGTGGAATTTCTGAGTTCAGGTAATCTATGGGTCTGGTGTTGCTAGTTGGAGAATTGGTTGAGCCGGGATTTGCGTAATTTGAGATTTAATCTTGATTGAAGAAAGTTACGACTCTTTAGTGAAATTTTAGGAGTTGGGTGTTTTCTCACTCTCCTTTGCTCCTTCTCACCTTGGTAAGTAATAGTTCTGTTTTGGAAGGTGAGGTCCCTCACCCTTCAAGCTTCCCCCATTTTTATTGGTTATTGAATATTAATTCTTAATTATTTTGTTGCAAAGCATGTTATTAGTTGGATAGCACCACATTTGGAAAACATATAAATAACTTGAAGAAAATGAAGTGGTGTTCACATGTTTGATTCAAAAAGCTTATCTGAATGAAATTTAATTTTTACAATGGAATATGTTAAATTCTTCACATGTGTGTTGATTTTATTTAGGAAGTGAATGCTGTAAAATTTTATGAATTTCGCTGAGCTGTCCCGTTATTCGCCAAGTGTGGCTGGTGATGCAGAATATAAAATTCAGAAATTCAAGGAGGGACTTCGGGCTAATATTCAGTCGAGACTATGTGCGACAGATTTCTCTGATTTTGCTGATCTTGTGGATAAGGCTATTCGTGTTGAAAAGGATTTTGAGCATCTAGCCAAAATTTGAGCTCCTTTCAGAGATGTAGGAAACAAAATCTGAACGACATCTTTTATCCCTTCTGCGAAAGAAAAGAGGATGAAGTTCACTCCACAGATAGGTAATTCCACACAGTCTATCATGGTGTGCAACTACTGTGGGAAATTAGCCCATATTGCACCATATTGCTACCAGAAGATGTACGATGAGGGTATTACTCCACCAGTATCTAATTGTTCTTCTCATAATCAAGTGGCAGCTAGACCTCCACCTATGATTCGAGCCCAGCCGATCAGATCTCAGGCTCCTTCCAAGGGTGGGCTTGCACGTGTACATGCGTTGGAGGCTCCTACATCTGAAGAGATAGAACTGAAAGCGATCGATGGTACAGCATTTGTCAAAGAAACCTCGATGTATATTTTATTTGATACTGGTGCTATACTGTCGTTTGTTACGCATGCTTTAGTAGAACGACTAGAGTTAAAAGTTAGTCGTACAAATATCACTCTCACAGTTCTCTCACCTGCTGGAAAACTAACGGAAACAAACAAAATATGCAAGGCATGCCCTGTATTGTTGGGGGATCAAGAAATATATGTCGATTTGGTGGTAATGCACATGAGGCAGTATGATATCATTTTGGGTATGGATTGATTATTTCAAGTCCAAGCTGTATTGGATTGTGGTACTAAAACAGTCAGAATATCCCTTCCAAACCAAACCCCAATTGTATTACAAGAAAAACGAAAGTGTGAAGTATTTCATCGGTTGATGGCTGTAGATGTGGAAAAGTCAGATGAGCTCACAGTAGACTCTATTCCCATTGTACGAAAATTTTCAGAAGTTTTCTAAGATATACCAGGATTACCTCCTCGGAGGGAAATAGATTTCACAATTGAACTTCTGCCTAGTATTCCAATTTCATTGTCCCAATTTAGAATGTCTCCATGTGAGATGGAAGAATCGTGGACTCAAATTGAAGATTTGTTGAAACAAGGTTTTATTAGACCTAGCGTCTCTCTGTGGGGTGCACCAGTTTTGTTTGTGAAGAAGAAAGACGGGTCTTTTCGGTTATGCATTGATTATCGGCTATTGAACAACGTAACTGTGAAGAATAAATATCCATTGCCGAGAATTGATGATCTCTTTGATCAGTTGAATGGAGCAAAATTCTTTTCTAAGATTGACTTAAGGTCTGGATATCATCAATTAAGAATCTGAGAGGTAGACATTTCCAAGACGGCATTTCGAACTCGATATGGCCATTATGAGTTCTTGGTTATGCTCTTTGGACTCACAAATGCGCCGGCGGTATTCATGGATCTGATGAATCGAATCTTCATGCCATATTTAGATCGATTCGTGATTATCTTCATAGATGATATACTGATTTATTCAAAGAATAAAAAGGATCATGATGAACATTTGAGAAAAGTGTTGTAAGTGTTAAAAGAACAACAATTGTATGCAAAACTGTCAAAATGTGATTTCTGGAAAGACGAAGTGAAATTTCTTGGGCATGTGGTAAAGGCTGAGGGTATTATAGTTGATTTAGCTAAAGTTGAGGCAGTGGTGAAGTGGGAGCAACCTACTATGGTTATTGAAGTTCGAAGTTTTCTGGGTATGGCAGGATATTATTAGCGATTCATCAAGGAATTTTCTCGTATTGCTCGACCGTTGACACAGTTGACAAAGAAGAATGCCAAGTTTGTGTGGAATGAAAATGTTGAAAAAATATTTCAAGAGCTTAAAACGAGGTTGACTTCAGCACCAGTACTTACACTTCCAGAGGAGGGTGCGAATATGTGGTGTACAGTGATGCATCTGGAACAGGGTTAGGTTGTGTTCTGATGCAAAACAGAAAAGTTATTGCTTATGCCTCGAGACAGTTGAAGAAACATGAAGAAAATTATTCGACGCACGACCTGGAACTTGCTACAGTGGTATTTGCTTTAAAATTATGGCGTCATTATTTATATGGTGAGAAATTTGAGTTATTCTGTGATCATCAAAGTTTAAAGTATATCTTTACACAGAAGGACTTGAATATGAGACAACGAAGATGGATGGAAACAATGAAGGACTTTAATTTCGAAGTGTCTTACCACCCGGGTATGGCTAATCTTGTAGCTGATGCTTTGAGCCGAAAAAAGAAGCATGTAATGATGGCCTCCTTAATGATTAAGGATTGGGAAATGATAGAATTTGTGCAAGATTTTTTATGCACTTGTGGGGAATTTATTAGTGGAACCTACTCTGGTTCGACAGGTCATTTAGGCACAGGATCTTGACGAGGAATTCAAAAGGAGGAAAGAAAAATGTAAAACTGAGAAAAATTATGAGTGGCGAATTGGTAAAGATGGTGAGCTTCGGTATCATGGCCGGTTATGCGTGCCCAATAATTCAGAATTGAAACGAGAAATTTTGGATGAAGCTCATAAATCTAGAATGGTTATTCATCCAGGTAGTACTAAGATGTACAGAGATGTGAAACGTCACTATTGGTGGAGAAATATGAAGCGTGAAATAGCAGCTTATGTAGCAAGGTGTCTTACATGTCAGTAGGTGAAAGCCGAACACCGTAAACCGCCAGGATTGTTACAGCCATTACTGTTGGCAGAGTGGAAATAGAATTGTATCACCATGGATTTTATTTCTGGGTTTTCTAGAACTAAGAAGAAGCATGACTCCATATGGGTGATTGTCGACAGATTGACGAAGACTGCACGATTTTTACCGATTCGTATATCTGACTCGGCGGATGATTTGCAAAGTTATATATTCAGGAGGTCGTTCGGTCATTTGGGGTTTCACGTGAAATTATTTCTGATCGAGATTCTAGATTTACTTCTGCTTTCTAGAGGAGACTACAGGAAGAGTTGGGCACAACTCTAAAGTACAGTACAGCTTTCCACCCTCAGACGGATGGTCAGACAGAAAGGGTTAATCAGATTCTTGAAGACATGTTGAGGGCTTGTGTATTAGATTTCAGAGGAAATTGGGATGATCATTTAGCTCTTGCAGAGTTCGCTTATAACAATAGTTATCAAGCGAGTATTGGTATGGCTCCATTTGAAGCACTATATGGTCGACCATGTAGAGCACCGCACTGTTGGGCCGAGATTGGTGAGAGGAGTCTATTGGGTCCTGAGCTTATTCAGGTTACGTTTGAGAAGATTGATGTGATTCAGAAACATCTCCGGGTGGCACAGAGTAGACAGAAGAGCTATGCAGATAATCGTCGCTGAGACTTAGAGTTTGCAGTCAAGGATCATGTGTTTTTTAAAGTTTCGCTAATGAAGGTCATTATGTGATTTGGGAAGAAAGGGGAGCTCTCTCCTCGGTATATTGGACCCTTCGAGATCTTAGAGCACGTGGGTGCAGTTGCATATCGTTTGGCATTACCTCCAAACTTGGCTTATATCCATGATGTATTTCATATTTCGATGTTGAGGAAGTATGAGCCTGATCCTTCACACATTATATATTGGGAGCATATTGAGTTGAGAGATGATGCCACTTATGTGGAGGAACCAATTCGAATATTGGACCGTAAAGAGCAAGTTCTCCGGACCAAGGTTATTCCTCTAGTCAAAGTATTATGGTCCCGCCATGGAGAAGATGAACCAAATTGGGAAAGAGAAGCTGAGATGAAAGATAAATACCCACAATTATTTTGATATCATCGTGCAGGTAATTTTGAGGACGAATTTTTTTTTGTTAGGGGGGTAGACTATAATACCCCGTATTTGGCATACACTTTAGTGTTACTTTTAAATTAAAAAAAACATTTTATTATTAGTTTAAACAATGTGTGCGGCCCACCTGATTGATGAAATAGACCAATCATGAGATATGAGTGTCGGAGTTATATATAGAAGGTAATGGATGGTGTGGATTACGTTGACAGTAAGTGTGGCCCCCACTTTTAGTGGGCGTGTGTATCAACATACGTGTGCACACGTCGTGCACCATAACTCAATTTTTGGGTCAGCGTACGCTGACCTGATTTCCCTAAGAGGAAACTTCCTCTTCTTCTTTCTGTATTCCCGCTGAGCGGGCGAACGACCACTGTCCAATTTTGTTGCTTGTGCGACCCACCTCTAAGCAACGGTCGGGATGATCCAAACCGTCCATTTGATTCGCACAGTCAAGGTGACCAAAACTTAAGTGGTCCGCACTATTTTTAGGTTGATGGGTGTGTGCAGTTAGAAGCGGAAGATAGACCGTCAAATTTGAAATTTGTGTTTCCAGCAAAGCTTTTACCTTCAGATCTTGATCAATAGAGCCTCCTTTTGTGCAATCCAAACCGTTCATTTTGTCGAGCATGTAGTGCTCTACTTAGGGATGTTAGTATTTTTGTGTGGGGTCCCTCAAATACCTGTAAATCTTCACCCAAAGTCCAGTTGTTCACCTTGAGTTTCCAAAAATGAAAACTGCCAGGCTGGCAATCTGCGTCTATTGGATTTCAAATCATCTAGTCCGTTCATAGAAGGCTAGAACGACTTATTTAGGTCAATCTTAGCCGTTCGCTTGTCTTCACATGGATTGAGAATCATGTATATAAGCAACTAGGTTTTCTTTCCTTCTTTCCGTTTTACAAGTCTCCTATCTGAAACCTAGATCTAGTTACTTCAAAACCTCTATCCCATCTTCCCTTGCATTTCAGAAGGCCTGAGATCAATACCAGCCATCGGATTTCATTTCCCTCTCATTCTCGTCGACGATTCTTCAAAAAATCGGGTTAGATTCTGGCAAACTCAACCCGGCAGCAGTCAGCATTTGAAGCTGCATTTTCACATCTCCACAAGTTTCCTGGAGCTCTTCAAACATTCCTCCAGCTTCAGATCGGGGTAGTTTCCCTCTTTGTTCAGATCTGCCATTGTTGTCGGAGTCTTCTTCCTTCTTGAAGACGTGCTGCTTGTGCTTGGGTTGAGCTCCGACGACCTTAGTTTTGTCCTGCTAATTCCCTCCAAATCAGTCAGGGAGGCTGTCTTGAGCAGAAGGTTGATTGCTAACTCTTCGTATTTGTGGCGAGTTGGAGGATCGAGTCACCCGGTTCTATTCCAAGTTGCCGGAATTCAATCGTGTATGGAGCATTGGTTGTATTGATTGTTTGAGGAGTTTTCCTGTTGCTGGGATCCAGGTATGTCACCTCTGCATTTCAGTTCACCATGTTAGGTTTTATACATTTTAGTGGTGTTGGGGTGTGACAGAGTTAACTCAGTCCGGTTCTGAAACTCCTTTAGTGTAATAGATCAATGAAGGGTTCTCTCTGATAAGTTGTATTGCTGGATCTGATTAGTAATCCAATTAAATTATAAAAACCCTTTGGTTTCTGAGGTTTTAAGTGTTGATTAGGAAATCTCTGTCATAACTCATCGAGTTATGCAAAGAATGAGTATCTGATCTATATATGTGGAATTTCTGAGTTCAGGTAATCTATGGGTCTGGTGTTGCTAGTTGGAGAATTGGTTGAGCCGGGATTTGTGTAATCTGAGATTTAATCTTGATTGAAGAAAGTTACGACTCTTTAGTGAAGTTTTAGGAGTTAGGTGTTTTCTCACTCTCCTTTGCTCCTCACCTGGTGAGTAATAGTTCTGTTTTGGAAGGTGAGGTCCCTCACCCTTCAAGCTTCCCCCATTTTTATTGGTTATTGAATATTAATTCTTAATTGTTTTGTTGCAAATCATGTTATTGGATGGATATATAGCACCACATTTGGAAAATATATAAATAACTTGAAGAAAATGAAGTGGTGTTCACATATTTGATTCAAAAAGCTTATTTGAATGAAATTTAATTTTTACAATGAAATATGTTAAATTCTTCACAGGTGTGTTGATTTTATTTAGGAAGTGAATGCTATAAAATCTTATGAATTATGTCGGACATGAAAGTAAATTACGTTTGAATGATAAATGTTGAAATATATGGGCATTATGATAAATAATGACACTATCTTACAAGTTATATTGATATTGGGTTGTAGTATATTATCTAGAAAGGAATGAGAGTTAAGCCTATGATCATTCATCTCATGGGCCGGGGATGGTGTTCTGGGATGCTATGCCCGAGCCGTCGGCCTATGTTGGATTGTGCACGTCCCCCATAGTGTCCGCGAGTATATTTTATTGAACTACCAAATAGACTAATGACGGCTGGGTAATCATCCATCGCATGGCATTTGCGGATGTGTTGACGACGAGTCACACTATTCTTGGTTTGATAAGCATTGCATTGCGGGTAACTTTGGTGATTAACCGAGTTACTGTCGGCTCGACCCTCACCAGCTGAATACATCCCCAGGCTGAAGAACATGTGCATGCATTCATGCACTAACAAGATTTAAAAGTAACGTGATAATCATAATATGTGTTGGATACTTGTTACCTGTTTCTTATTATTATTTACATTTGCTTTTATGATAATTGTCTTGTTTTATGTACATGAAAATCTTGGAGGGTGTTTCCTCACTATGACAGCGAGTGACGTTGTCGAAATATATCAGATGGTGCAGATGATGGAGATGATGTCCCTGTTCCAGCTGTGGATGAGCCTATGGTGGACATTCGAGACACTTGGCCTTACCTGTCCCAGGAGGAGCTGGACCAGATGGCGGCCCTTGACGAATAGTCTTACTTTTCCTTTTGTTCGTTACTTTTGAAACCTTGGATTTGTATAAGCCTTATGAACATTACTTACTTCCGCTCTGATATAATGATTTTTGCATTGTGGGATTCTTTGATATATTTCTCGTATTTGGATTACAATGATATTGTTAAATGGTGATTGGTAGCCTTTACACTCGGATTTTTCAGAGCATGGGCTCCTCACTCGAGCCATGGAAAACTGGGGCATTACAGCGTCCGACCATGTTGGGTTGGACGCCCGAAATTCAAAAGTTTCTCTCTTAAACTCACTGGATAGATTTTAGATCTGTTGGGCGCCTGACTAAGTTTGGGCGGCCGCCCGATCGTGCACGAACTGCTTATGCACGGTTTCCTATTTTGTTTCCGATTTTCATTTTAGGCTATATAAAGGGTTGTAATTTGGGATTGGGGTAGGTGATTTGGGATTCTATATGTCCACGAAGAGAGAGAGAGAGAGAGAGAGAGAGAGAGAGAGAGAGAGAGAGAGAGATTAGCAAAATGGGTCATCTCTATACATTGGGGTATAGGAGAAGGTGAGTTTATCATTGTAACTTCGTTTTTATTCATAATGGAGATTGCATCTGTGGTTTTTTACCCTTGTTGGGGTTTTTCCACGTAAAACTTGTCTTGTGGTTTGTTAGTTTACTTGAATTTCATTTCTACTTGTTATTTCTTTTTGTTTATCGTTTGTGGGTGATAGCAGAGATTCAATCTCGATTCACCAACGTTGTTTGCTTGCTACGCAACACTCTTATCCAATGGTCTTTGTTCATCATAGGAGGGTCACTTAGGTCCTACGTAGGAATTTGCACCATAATCAGGTACAAAGAATTCATATCGGATCATAGCAATTATCTTCAATAGTAGATATAGCATGTGCAATGCACACAAAGAGAGTGTAAGTGGTTTGGAAGACGTGGTTGAGAGGATAGAAGTTGTCACAAAAAGCCAGTCCTCGACAAATAACTCTGCTTCGTAGACAGTTTCGACTTCTAAATTACCCAAATGTGATTTATCTTGGTTTAAAATTAAAACCCTTCCAATCTACTTTAATAATGCACAGTTTTAGGGCCCATTTGGGCACACCCACCAAAGGGAGGTTTGTGGCCTAAACAGCGTTCAATTAAAACGGTAGTTGATGTTGTGCATTTGGATGCACTTTCCAAACCCCTATCTCATCTCTCGCTTGACAAAAGAGGCACTAAAGCACTGACTCGAGTAAAACCACTCCAATTGTTTTTTTCCAAGTCGAAAAAGCTAGCGTGAAACCCCCGTTTGAGGAAATGTATCCAAATGGTCCCTTAGCAATTGCATGAAATTTGTTGCCTCTGATAACTCTCATTACATATAGTAGAGATTAAAAGATTCACATATCTCTACATATAGAAACCATTTCAATTTTCAACAGGTTTCACGTACCAAAAGGACTTCAATTATAAACAAATTAACACAAATCAATTACATGACTCCATAAACTCCAAAACATGAAAACTGTTGGGAAAAGTCGGCAGTGGAAGCGGAACGCCGAACACGTGAAGCAATGCGAAATCAAACAAGTAACAAGATGCAATCAATCACACAAAAACATTCACCACAAGAGACTCCGAATTTTACATGGAAAAACCCCAAAAAACGGGTAAAAAACCACGGCACAAACGATCCACTATGAATATCAGAAGATTATAGAGATTGATATCCCACGAAGCAAAGAAAAACAGAAAAAACTCCACGTTTTCTCTCACACACACCTCTCCCCTCTTCCTAGTACGAATAGGAAACCTTGGACACCTTAGATTCCTCTCTAAGTCGGATTACAACACCTTAAATAGAAAGAAATTCGAAAATAGAAACACCTTGCGCAGTACTGCGGACTGCGCAAGGACTCCACGTACACAACCGACCGGTCGGCCGACAGGTCGGTCTTCACAAAAAACAGTCCAGGGAGATGCCACCCGACCCTGCCTCACATCTGACCGGTCGCCCGACCGGTCGGAGCCACCTTCAGACCGGTCTGGGCAACATGAAAACGTTCAGAAGGGGGGGTCTTCACAGCATCTGGGTTACGCTGTCTGGTCGGTCGGAGCACCCATTCGAGCCAAGTTTGAAGACTTAACCCAACAAACTCTACTGAGGCTTCAAATGTCAAATCAATACATCCTTGCAATGCCATCTCATCTTCAGTCATAGCTCCACCACTTCTCGTGCCACCATCGACCCTATCCTTGCAAATTCAAGCCCTTTACCGCTCTTCTCATGTAGCCCTTGGGCACTTGCCACATACGAGCAACCGTGGATCTCGCTGCCGTTCTAGCAGCTCCACCGTGAATTGTGCTCCCGATCAACATGTAAAGATGACCACACCTCCGTGCCTTCATACACACGAGTGCCCCTTTCATCACTTTACAACAACGATCGCGGCCGATAAACACGCACCCTTTTGCCTCGAGTGCACCAAGAGAAATCACATTCATCTTCATCTTGGGAACGTGCTTCACATCTTCCAGGACTCGTTCGACCCCATCGAACATCCTGATGCGCACAGTACCAACACCCACAACCTTATGAGCGACTCTATCGCCCACAAACATCGATTCTCCACCATATTCCTTGTATGTCATGAATGAACTTCGGTCAGGACAAACGTGACATGAAGCCCCTGAATCAAGGATCCACTCACTACTGTGAGATCCCTTGCCAGATACAGTCAGAACTTCACTAAAATCGCCATCGTCCTCTACGGTATTGGCTCCATCTCCAGAAGAATTTTCAAACTTCTCTTGCCTCAACCTGGGATTCTGACAATCCCCTCTCATGTGGCCCTTCTGGCCACAATTCCAGCACTTCACCTTAGACTTACCTTTGCCCTTGGCCCTCGATCCCGATTTCGAATATCCTCCATGCTCAGAACTTCTTCCTACCATAGCCAATGCCTCTAAGGAATAACAGGAAGCCACGTCACTGCTTTTCTTTCTCATCGCCTTCGACTGGAGGGCTGAGATAACGGTCTCGATGCTTATGGTTTCCCTTCCTGCACACACAGAGTCCCTGAACGACTCATATGAATTTGTAAGAGAATTCAACAGGATGCATGCTTGATACTCATCCTTCATCGGTTCATCGATCTCCACCAACATGTAAACCAGCCTATTGAACGTGCTCAGGTGGTCCTCCACTTCAGTTCCCTCAGCCATCCTCAAGGTGAACAATTGCATCAACATGTACATGCGATTCTCTAGAGATTTCTTGACATAAACCTTCTCTAGCTTCGCCATCGTTTCTGCTGCAGTCTTCTCCTTCATGACATGATAGAGAACATCATCCGTAAGGTTTAACAGGATTGAGGTTCTTGCCTTCTTGTCGAGCCTCGTCCACTCATCGTCTTTCATAGCCTCGGGTCGCTTTCCAAGAGCTCCATCAAGCCCTTGCTGAACCAGGAAGGATTTAATCTTTACCTTCCATAGCTCAAAGTTATTTTTCCCAGAGAACTTCTCTATATCGAACCTTGTGCTCGATCCCATCTTATCGTCTCAGATTCGAATCTACTCCACCCCAACTTTATCTCTGATACCACTTGTTGGGAAAAGCTGGCAGCGGAAGCGGAACGCCGAACACGTGAAGCAATGCGAAATCAAACAAGTAACAAGATGCAATCAATTACACAAAAGCATTCACCACAAGAGACTCCGAATTTTACGTGGAAAAACCCCAAAAACGGGTAAAAAACCATGGCACAAACGATCCACTATGAATATCAAAAGATTACAGAGATTGACAGCCCACAAAGCAAAGAAAAACAGAAAAAACTCATGTTTTCTCTCTCACACACACCTCTCCCCTCTTCCTAGTACGAATAGGAAACCTTGGATACTTTAGGATTCCTCTCTAAGTCGGATTACAACACCTTAAATAGGAAGAAATTCGAAAATAGAAACACCTTGCGTAGTACTACGAACTGCGCAAGGACTCCGCGTGCACAGCCGACCGATCGGCCTTCACAAGAAAAGTCCAGGGAGATGCCACCCGACCCTGCCTCATATCTGACCAGTCATCCAACCAGTCGGAGCCACCTTCAGACCGGTCGGCCGACCAGTCTGGGCAACATGAAAACGTCCAGAAGGGAGGGGGGGGGGGGGGGGGGGGGGGGGGGGGGGGGGGGGGGGGGTCTTCAGCTCTGGGTTACGCTGTCCAGCCGATCGGAGCACCCATTCAAGCCAAGTTTGAAGACTCAACCAACAAAAACAAGAATCATTTGAATTGATAATAGTAGTGAGACTAAAGAGTAACTAATGCTAGGATCACATCAAACAAAAGCCAAAAACCGTACATCATGTCATTTATTTTTCTTTCTTGTTTCTCATATGTACAGATTCCCTGTGTGATATACCTCTGATTGAAAGGGGTCTCAATATGCAGCAGCGGTTCACCGGCTAAAAATTCAGTAGAAATTAGAACTCCTGTTAGGATTGTATCTATCTACCTCTGCAAAAATCACATGATTGAGATTTTTAGAGATCCAACCATCAGAAGAAAACCAATGTAGAAAATTCAAATGAATTGCAAAAGTCAAAGAAAACTTAGCTTTGTTGATTCATGAACATCAGGAATTCTGTATGAATCACGAGTTATCTCAGATAACAATAAACCAGGGAAATTCGCATGTTCAGTGGCCTAGATCACTCAAATGTAATTGGACCGCAAAGCGCTGTACATTTCATGCGCGACAGTCTATTCCATACTCAATACGTAGCTTTAGGAATTTTGGTGGGAAGGAAAAGAAAGGCTTTAGATCCAAGTCACGCAGATTGCATCCAACGGGGGCGGATTAGCTGAGACCCGGATCCACCGAGGAGGGTGGGACCCCTGACTGTGGGGCTACTGTGATGTATGTGACTACATCCACGCCATCCATACGTATTGAAAGTTCATTTTATGGCATGATGCAAAAAAATTAAGCAGTTCCAAATCCCAGATGGGCCATAGTACAGAAAACAGTGGTGATTGACCATTAAAAACTTCCTATGGGCCACAAAAGCTTTGGATCAAGATCATATTTATGTGGTGTCTTCATCTAGGTGTTTGTTACCTTATCAACAGGTTGGATGGAAAATAAACATTCAGGTGAAGTCCATTGAAAATCCATGAAGTTTTCAATGGTAGAGATTCAATGAAGACTGTTTCTGTGGTGTGGTACAATTAACATTCGAGTCAGTTTCATTTTTGGTACCATACCCTAAAATAAACTTTCAAAATGGTTGGACGGTGTGGATGTAAGATACATACATCAATGTGAGCTCCACGGTCAGGGATCCCACCCCCCTCGGTGGATTCGGGGTCTCACATAATCCGCTCCCCGCATCCAACACGAGATAACACGACTGCTAACGGCGCGGATTTCCTGCGAAAGCGGAAGTTCCTGCGCTGGGAACCAAGGTAGGGCTCACTGTGATGTTTTTGATAAATCCACTCCGTCCATCCATTTTGGGAGATTATTTTAGGACATTAGTACAAAAATGAATCGGATCCAAGACTCAAGTGGGCCTGAAAAGGTGGATAGGTAAATTACTACCGTTGAAACCTCTCAGGGCTCCACAGTGATGTTTATATGACATCCATACCGTTCATAACGTCACTACTACTGGGATGAACTGGAGACACAAATATTATCCTGATTCGAAACTCCCGTGGCTCCACAAATATTTCAACTGTGGACGTTCAATTCTCACGATTTAGGCCCACTTGAGTCTTGGATCCGGTTAATTTTTGTTCTACTGTCCTAAAATGAGCTCCCAAAATGGATGGACGGAATGGATTTATCAACAAACATCACTGTGGGCCCCACCTTGGTTTCCAGCGCAGGAACTTCCTGCGCACGGCTTTCGCAGGAAATCCGCGCCCACTGCTAACAACGAAAGTACAAAGAGAAATACTTTGATGCTCTGGTGGAGTGTGATGGATGATACGCAGGCAGTTAAAACTTGCGTTAGTGGCATATATATAATTAAATCTAAACCGTCCAAAATATTTTTGACAGTTTATATCTATTATCAACCAAAGATTACTGTTATATGGTTATCTAACTATTAGATTGCTGGACATTCATTGGACGGTTAAAAAGAAAAATATCGAATAGTTTTGTTTCGAAAAACAAGTGTCCATGAATCACAGGTTAGGATTCTGCAAAGAATTTCATTTTAGTAACTTATCTACAGTGGGATCCACAATTTAGTCCCACGTGTACCGCATCTAAGTGCCAACGTATCAAGTGACATCTACAGCAGAGTATAAACATATACAGCCTGCTAGCCCGTCGTTATTTGCTTCAACGTTCAAACAATAACGCCTACTTCTTTTTTTTTTTTTTTTTTTCAATCAAACTCCAAATAGCACTCCAAACCCCATCGTCTTCCCATACCTTTTCCAGCTACTTCCATTCCAATCCAATCCAAACCGTTGGGCTGTCTGTTATATCGCATCGTATGTGCCATGCAATGGAAATCTCATCCATCAAACGGACTCGGATTGCGTAGTGACACAACACCGATACCGTGTTGACGGGTCAAAGTTCTGTGGGCCCCACCATGATGTTTGTGTTATATGCATGCCATCCGTCCATTTTTTCAGATCATCTTAGGCACAAACTAAAAAATGAAGCAGATCCAAAGCTCAAGCGGACCACACCACGGGGAAGCAGTGGGACAGTCACGCCCACCGTTGAAAGTTTCCTAGGGACACCATGATTTTTATTTGCCATCTGACCTGTTCATAATTAAGGTCACACAGACCTGGATGAAGGGAAAACACAAATATCAGTCTGATACAGAACTTGTGTGCCCCAAGAAGTTTTCAACGGTAGGCGTTCAATCCCCCACTGCTTCCTGTGGTGTGGTCGTCTTGAGAATTCGATCTGCCATTTTTTTTGACATCATGTCCTAAAATGATCGGGCAAAATAAATGGATGGTGTGTGGATATAACACTTACATCATGGTGGGCCCATAAATCTTTGACACGTCAGCACAATACCTATCCAGGTTCTGTGCTCTACATGACGCAATCTTAACCTTACATTTGTCCGTCAGAGTGACAGCTAGGAAGAAAAAACATCTGTCCAAACTGGAAAAAGGTTCTAATACCGGTCACTGCGTTCTTCCAAACTAACGTAGTCCGTTCACCATGAGACTCAATAGATTAATGGCCTAGGTTAAGAGTAATGTCCACTTGCTAGAAAGGGAGGTGATTACTCTGTATAAGTCCTTGTAGAATAAGCTTATTCCACAAGAGCTGCGCATTGGTGGCCTGCTATAATTGTGTATGGCATCTAACCTTCCAACTGGCTCACTGTGAACGCCCTCCCGACACATGGCGCATGCTCTGGTTTCTCCCGTCCTGGTTCGAGGCAAGAAAGGAGTAGGATGTCCACGTGCTGTCACAATTTTTGGTATGGCACACGAAGGTGGATGTGATTTGGATCAAGGCAGATTTGGCTGCCTTGATTGTGCAATGCCTTTTTCAGGGCGGTAAGAATGGCCGATGGGCTGTGTGGACTTGCCACTAGCCAGAAAATGACTCTGAGTTCTACAGTTGGCTAGGGGCTGTAGAATTGCCAAATGAGGAAAAGATGAAGAATCCCTCTCCTGAAATGACTCCCGCGTCGATTTGCACCGTTGATTCAGGGTAAGGGCCTCTATTATGAAAAAGGAAGGGGTTAGGCGCCCTTTTCCACCCGTGTAATGCACAGTCTCTACTTTACGGGATTTTTTTTTTTTTGGGGGGGGGGGGGGGGGGGGGGGGGGTTTATAATGACTTGCAAAATGAAAGAAAAGTAAGAAAAATTATAAATTAGACAGAAAAGAAGAAAATCAGAAGAAAATGATTCTCTACCTCAACCGTCTACCCTCTGCCTTGACGAGTGCGTGGGATTTTATAGATGGAAATCGTCAGTGCAACACTATTTTCACAGTGCTACAGTTTTGCACTGTGTGCTTAGAGTTGTAATGAGTAGATGACGATCCAGTCAGCGATAGCTTTTATTGGTCACTGTGCGTATAGTGATACAGGCGGGCACTGTGTTACCTAGTGCTACAGTGGTGAGATCAGGAGGCAAAGGCGATGTCTCATCTCAAACAACGGTCATTGGCTGAGGAAGTGGTTTTCATGAAAACCAGTAGTTTGCTGGTTTGAGCAGGGTTTTGTGAAAACCGGTGGTTGGTGAACAGCCATGGGTTTCTCTGTCGCTCTGTGTAGCCGGGCTGCGATCCGAGTGTGGGTTGTCATCTGGGCCCCTTTGGGATCAGTCGGGCTTTGAAAATAGCGTTCTAGTTGGTTGGGCCAATGGAATTAGTCCCACATTAGATAGATGGGTGCCCGAGGTCCTGGCTATATGTGGAGTTCCCGCCTTAAGGATCAGACGTGTTTTGGGGGAAACCTCGAGAACAAATTCGTGTGCATTCGGGCAAAGAGGACAATATCTTGTCTTTGGGCGAGGCTGTTATAGGTGGTATCAGAGCTGATGGTGGCTCTAACGTAAGGGCGAGGGATTCTAACGCCCTGTACAGCCGAACTGCGGTCCGAGCGTGGGTTGTCATCCAAGTCCCTTTGAGATCGGTCGAGTTTTGAAAATAGCGCTCCAGTTGGTTGGGCCAGTGGAGTTAGTCCCACATCGGATAGATGGGCGCCCGAGGTCCTGGCTATATGTGGAGTTCCCGCCTTAAGGATAAGACATGTTTTGGGGGAAAACTCTAGAACAAATTCGTGTACCTTCGAAAAAAGCTGACAATATCTTGTCTTTGGGCGAGGCTATTGTAGCTTCCTCTGGAGGGGTGTCTATACTCACCCACCATGAACTTTGGGCACTCCAAAAATCAGATCAATCCAACCATCACATGGGTCATGACATGAATTTAAAGTTTTTGGACGGTATAGTTTTTTATGATAGGGCTACCATATTGTCTGTATGCTATTTAACCCATAAATGACGTGAGATTCATTATTATGGTGGAATGCATCGAAAATTAATTGTAGATCCAAATCTCAGGTGGACCATAATATAGAAAACAACAGGTGATTAAAAACCCCACCATTAAAAACTTCCTAAGGCCCATCATAATGTTTTCGTAATATTTATTTCTCATATAACCTGCTAATAATGTCATGCAAACTTTGGATGAAGGGATAAAACAAATATCAACTTCATCCAAAACTTTTATCACCCACGAGAAGTTTATAATGTTTAATCACCATTGTTTCCTATAGTATGGTCCGCTTAAAATTTGTATGTGTTTCATTTTTGGGCTTGTGCCCTAAAAGGATTGGGGAAAAATGAATTGTTGAGGTAAATATAGGATATATACATCAAGGCAGGCCCCATGGTAAGGGTTGCAGTCTTGGGTGAGGCTGGTGCTGCACCTAATCCGCTCCCCTAAAATGGTTGCCAGGCCCCACCATAGTGTGTGTATGTGGCATTTGTTTACACCCATTTTTTGACAAACCTATGTGGTCCAATAAGATGTCGCCATATGTTAGCACTATGGGCCCAATAATGGCAAAATTATACTTGCACTTGAAGTTATCTTTTGTCGCTTTTCTTTCTACAATACCCCTCCCATCATAAATATGGTGGCACATAACCGTACGCATTCCTTTAAAGTAATGAAGCATCGAATGATACATAGCCTTAATTTGTGTTGACTGGTATAAGGTAAGACTGGTAGTGAAGGGTTAGGTGCAGAAGGAGGGTGTCGACTTCAGTGAGATTTTCACACCCATAGTGAAGCAAGTATATATCATATTTGTGTTGGCATTAGTTGCCTAATACAATCTTGAGTTGGAATAAATGGATGTGAGTGCTGCTTTCTTGCGTGGAAAATTAGAAGATCAGATCTATATGAAGTAACTAAAAGGATTCGAGATACAAGGAGTAGAGAATAAATTTTGCAAGTTGAGGAGGTCGTTGTACGATCTGAAACAGTCGCCTAGGCAGTGGTACAAGAAATTTAATTCTTTCATGGTAAGTTAGCTGTTTACCAGAAGTGAATATGACCATTGTGTCTACTTCAAGACACTGGGTGATGGAAAATTCATTATCCTGGTGTTATATGTTGATGACATGCTTATAACAAATCATAACATGTTTGAGATTAATATATTGAAGACTCAGTTATCAGGGACATTTGAGATAAAAGATTTGGTGGTTGCAAAAAAGATTATCAGCATTAATATACACATAGACAGGGAAAGGAGCAGGCTATGGTTATCTTAGGCAGAATATCTTGAGAAGGTATTGGTGAAGTTTGAGTTAAACAAGGCAAAGCTGGTCGAAATTCCCCACGCGGCTCACTTTCGACTTTCTTTAGAATAATGTCCTACTACAGATGAAGAAAAGAAAGTTATGTCTCGTGTACCCTATTCGAGCGCGGTTAGTAGTTCCATATATGCCATGGTCTCTATGAGATTGGATATTCCACATGTAACAGGTATTGTGAGTAGATACTTGTCTAACCCCGGCAAGCAGCACCGGGAGGCAGTGAAATAGATACTTTGGTATCTATGAGGTACAAAGGACTACGTCTTGACATTTGAAAATCAAGGGAAAAGCTTGTAGGCTATGTAGATTTGGATTATAGAAGGAATATAGACAATAGAAGATCAACTTTCGGTTACTCATTCATGTTAGCGGTGGAGCGGTCAGTTGGATGTTGAAGCTTCAGTCTGTGGCGACTCTTTCCACAATAAAAGTTAAATATACGGCGGTCACAGATGCATTCAAGGAAGGTGTTTAGTTGAGAGGTATGATGAATGAATTGGGGTTTCAGCAGGAGGCCGTGTCGATTAATTATGACAATGGATGCACAATCAATTTGGCGAAGAATTCTATTTATTATTCTCGTACTAAACATATTGATGTGTGACATCATTTTAACCGACAAGTGCCTGAGGAAGGTGACGTTACTCTTTAAAAGATCCACAGAAGCGTGAATCTTGCGGACATGCTTATGAAGGTACTAATTCCTGTAGAAAAGTTCAAGGTTTATTCGACTTCTCTGGATTTGGCAATGAAAGAGTGAAGATGGAGCATGCACGAGAAGCGACGAAGGCAATTGAAGCTATGATGGCAAGTGAAGCTATGATGAATCCGAATAGAGATGGAGGAAGCAGCTTGAAGTAGTGAATGATCGATGGAAGATTAAAAGCACGGTGGAGATTTTTGAAAGGAGCTTTAAATCTTCAGTTTTGGGGGTCATCGATCGACCGACCACTATGGTTGGTTGATCGAAAATACCTCTTGGATGAGACAGTCAAGTCTCGAGACAGTTTGACTAGTTCAGTTGACCGACATATGGGTTTCGATTGACTGAACTTAGTTGAATTTCCTCACAAACTCTCTAGATAGTTTAGGCATGTTCAGTCGACTGAGTGTGCCTTTATCAGGTGACCGAGGGATCATTGGTCGATGTTAATCAACTGGCCAATTGACAGACATTTCACGCAGTTTTACGTAAGTGCGCGTTTTTTCTTCCAATTTCGGTTGTAACGCTACATATATGGGTATAATGCGGGATTAGGATATCCGACGCATAAAGAGTTCTAAAATGTTTCTAGACTTTACTAAGGAGGAGGCTAGGGTTTTTTCGTATCTGTAAGTTGATTCCATCTTTTGTAACTTTAGTTTCAGATATAGTAGATTGCTGTCGCTTTTTGCCATTATCTTTTTCCATAAGGGTTTTCCACGTAAAATTTGTGAGTTCTCTTGTTTGCTTTGCTTGTGTGATTGTGATAGCTTTGTTTGATTCTTCTTTGAATTGCTTCAGCGGTCCCAACAGAAGTGTTGTTAACATTCTGTACCATTCATGTTTACTACTAAAAAAGATTGCTAATCCCCTGTCCATGAATTAGGTGGTCCAGTTGGAGTATTAAAAAATCTATAAAAAAAAATTGAAGGTACCTGAAGTAATAATATAGCTTTTCATTTCATAACCTTTTGAAAAGAATGATGCATTATGCTCTAAGCTGTACACGCAGATAAGGCCGGCGCCGGGGTTTATGCCTACGATGCTCGCACCGGGCAACTACTGTTATTGCAAACAAGTGGCTGCAACATGCAAAAGAAAACCCGTACGTGATTGGTAGGTTCTAATAAACCTCGTACCCACGTATTTCATGCAGGGTAGATTGGTAAGTTCCACAGAGCCCGTACCCATGCATTTCATGCAATTGTGACATTGGTCGGTTGGCTTATGAGCATGTTGAAAAATGATTTCCCAATGCATTTCATGCAATTATGACACACGTTTGGTTGGCTTGAAAATTGATTTTATATGAAAAAATGCCATTGGTAAGTTCTACTAAACTCGTACGTACATGCATTTCATGCAGTAACGACAACCAGTACGAGTTCGTACCCATGCATTTCATGCAATTGTGACATTGGTCGGTTGGCTCATGAGCATGTTGAAAAATGATTTCCCAATGCATTTCATGCAATTATGACACGCATATGGTTGGCTTGAAAATTGATTTTATATGAAAAAATGCCATCCGTAGGTTTTACTAAACTTACACGTACATGCATTTCATGCAGTAACAACAACTGGTACGAGCTCGTACAGAGCTCGTACCCATGCATTTCATGCAATTGTGACATTGGTTGGTTGGCTTATGAGCATGTTTAAAAATGATTTCCCAATGCATTTCATGCAATTATGACACACACGTTTGGTTGGCTTGAAAATTGATTTTATATGAAAAACTGTCATTGGTAAGTTCTACTAAGCTCGTACGTACATGCATTTCATGCAGTCTTGACAACCGGTCAGTTGGCTGCTGGGATAAATCTCAGTCCGTTCTTCACGTGGGGCCCACCATGTGTATGTTCTGGTAAAAAAATTATAAGGGTCAAAATGTTGGGCGCGGATTGGGTACTACCTGCACTAGGATGTAGCTAGAGACGGATGGTCCTCTCAGGGCTTCTGTGAGGCCCACCATGATGTATGTGTTTTATCTACGCTGTCCATTAATTTTCACAGATAGTTTTAGGGCATGAGCCCAAAAATGAGGACCACACCAACCACAGGAAGAGCCGGAGACAATGGTTCCCGCCGTTAAAACCTTCCTAGGGCCTAGTGTTGTTTATTTGCCATCAAACCTGTTCATACGCTCACATTGAGCTGGATGAAGGTAAAACATAAATATCAGCTTGATCCAAAAGTTTTATAGCCCCAAGAAATTTTCAATTGTAAACACTTAATCTCCGCTGTTTCATGTGGTGTGGTCCACTTAAGCCTTTGATCGGCCTTCGTTTTGGGCTCATTCCCTAAAATTAGCTGTAAAAATAGATAAACAGCAAAGATAAAAGACAGACATCACGGTGGGGCTTTGAAAGCCCCCCCACATGACCGTCCGTCTGTAGCTACGTACGTCCTGGCGGGGGATGACTTAAAAGAAAGAACTGCCATAGCTTGACTGTAGGTAGGCATCCTGGTGTGTGCCTGCTACTAACCTAGCAGAACATGGTGCGGGGACAATGTACATGACATCCAGCCCGTCCATCAGGTGCTTTGCTTTATGTTCACCCCTAGAACGCAAAAATCCTGCCGTTCGAGATTCACGCAGGCCACATAGTTGGGAAGATTTGGGATGGGACACCTACTATATAAAATGAGCATTGGGGCCATCGTGGTGTATGTAGACCATCTAATCCATTCATTTAATGCCAATATCCCAGGCAACGGGACTTTTCAAAAATCACACTGTTCCGAAACTCAGGTGGGCCCCATAAGGTTTTCAGCATGATTTTACACCTTATGAAATGAACGGTCTGATTTTTACACCAAATATGGGAGGGACTTGATACACTACTCATTGACTCTGGCCTGCCAATACAGGGGCATTTTGGCCATTTGTGGCCACCCACAGGATCTACAAATCTCCCCCGTTGGAATTTAGAATATATTTCAAATTGAGATTTCAAAAGTCGAAACACTTTTTGAGTCCTGCATGCCCATCGTATTTAGATGGTGGTGGATGAGCGTGCCTAACACATTATGCAAACCCTGTGCCCGGAATATTTCTCTTTCATTTAGGAAAAATCACTGATAATCTGGCAGAGTGTGATGGATGATACACAGACACCTCAAAATTATTTAGAAATTGCATACTTAGAATACAAGAAATTCAAATTAAACTTTTCAAATTATCAGCGTTGATCAGGTGCATCATGAACCAAAATTTACTGTTATTTGATGATCTGGCTATCATATTGGTGGCCATTTATTGAAAGGTTATGAATGAAGAAAATTGGACGGTTCTATTTCAACAAACAAATGCTCCTGACTCAGCCCAACCGGCATGATTTGAATAATCAAGCCTAGTAGGATTTTGTGGCTTAGAGATAACATTATACTGTTTAGATGGTTTTATTTTAGTTTCTATGCCATGTATACAATTTCTGAGGCTCTATGTGTATCCAACGGCATGTGTTGCTATGTTATTGTGGACGCCAGATCGCGCTCGCATGCGTGCTCACTATTTCTTTCGGTTTGCTTGTTTGTGGTGGGACGCTCAATTGCAATGATTTGTTTATCACACCTTTGCTTACCATGGTTGTGCAAAACCCTTCCAAGGTTGACAGAATAGCATCCCCAGACATTTGATCGTGTTTAAGGGAGTCGCCACTAGAAAAGAAGAAGAAGAAAAAAAGGCCACAAAATCCATGCTCAGCTAGAGACTGTGAAATCACCTTAAGGATGAGGGAAACTCGAGGGCTCTCTGGTCTTTAGATGACTCTTAGTTTGATTTGTGTCATGGATTTTGAGTAAGAGTCATGGTTACAAAAGGAGAAGGTGTTAGGCACCCTTTTATCACTCGTGCAATGCACGGTCTCTACTTTATAGGGTTATTCGGTTTTTTTTTTGGGATTTCGTGGAGCATCAATCTTACAAGGTTAGGCCATACTTCGTAAGTTTTCTTAGGGCCCAGGTAGGCAAAATAACAAAACACAACAATAATATAAACAGGGTTAGGGCAAACTTCACGAGCCTTTTAAGGCTCAAGTTGACAAAAGCATAAAAGGAACGGGAATAAAATGAGCCGTGAGTGGGTGCAAGTATGTAGTGTGTGTAGGGAATGTGCGGAGCAGAATACGATTTGATTTCGAGATGTGAGAGGAAATGTGGGAAGTCAAACACCCTTTCTCATAGAGAAAATAAGGGATGATCGGACGTCTCAGATTCCAACCCTATTCGTTGACTTTGGCTTGGAGGATGTTACTTTTGACTTTTCAATAGAGAGAGAAATAGAGACAGAAAAACACTTGGTCAGTTGTTCGATGCTTCAGAAAGGAGGAGACTTGCCTTGCCATTATCAAACGAGTGTTTAGTTGGGCAGAGCTTCGGGAGCCTTCTTTCCCAAGCATTCTGAACTGTTGCGGGGCAAAATTTTGGCAGAGCTTCACTGACTGAACTTCAGAGGATCTCCATATCTCTCTGTCTTGCTTCGTCTTAGTCTTTGTCTCTCAGAGTGTCTTTCTCTTTATCTTCGTTGCTCCATCGTTTTGGGTCCCAGACGATGTTTAAACAGACGGTTGTGGATAGTTCGCCTTAGCTGAACGAATCCGTGGTTTGTCCTAGAGCATGGTGGCACAACTGATTGGGTGCGGTTGCATGTTGATAGGACACATGTTGAGCAAGGGATGAGATTTTTTCGAAAACGGTGCCAGGGAATCGTATCCTTATAAATGGTTACCTTGGAACCGTTTCTGGGGTGTTTTTATTTTCAGTGTTTGCTGCTCCACCGGGCCATGTGCTCATTCACTTTTAGAATGTCCCTTGGCACCGGTGCATCTCACCTGCTTTTGCTGCTTTTAGGTTTCATCCAATGGTCGATTCAAGCCATCCATTGTTTCAAGGGTGTATTTTTAGCCATATAGTGGACCCCGTTAAAGCTCCTGTAAGTCAACAAGTAGCATATAGTTCACATGAAGGTGGGGTGTCTACAGGTATCAAATAATTCCCCCTTATTTAAAGAGGAGAGATGCTCATACACATGTGATTGGATGATAAGTGTGAGGATAACTTCCAATATTTCATGCATGTGTGAAATCCAACCTGTCCATGAGGATGATTGTCTTGGGTAAAAATCAACCTTATCTACTATTTGGTTCAAATTTGGTTATCGCATGATGCATATGTCCCGAGTGTGCTAGAGCCAAATGCGGCTTGAATCGAATAGAACACTTGTGACTCTAGGTGTTGAATAGACTAAGAGATTGAGTTCCATATGAACTGGACTGTTTATCCAGTCACTAGTTATAATAGAATCTGGCAATCTACGAAGGAAGGAGTTCATCCTTCTAACGAGTTCATTTTTTTCTTGTAATGAAAGATCTTCAATTAAGTATGTGATAGCTTGTACAATTCAATGGATGACAATACTAATAAGAGAAGATCATTTTAAGATGAAATTATTCTATTAATATCTAATGGAGGCTTACAATCAATATAAAGATAAATAAAATGAAGAAGAAAAGGGATAACTAATGATGGTTTGTTCATTACTGAGAAAAATACAAGGCATCGTAGGTAATATGGTTGTTAACAACAACAATATGTTCGTCGCTCGGCTAAACTTCGTAGGTGAGACAATCATGACTCTTAGGATGGTCATGTTTGTCGCTCGGTGCAAATTTTTCTTATATTTGTGTTTTCCCTTCATCTAGATGGGAATCACCTACATCACGGTGGGGCCTCCATTGCCACTGTTTCCTGTGGTATTGTCCACTTAGCCTCATAGATCATGTCTCTTTATTAAAAGGATGGATGCTGTCAAAAGATAAGAGAAATGATGCCGTGCAAGATAGATCCCAACCACTTTCTCTAAAAGCTCGAACTGTTAGAGGATGGCATATTAATGTATATTGAGGGACTCTAACACTCCCCCGCATGTGTAGGGTGGAACTTCGCATGGGAACATATTGGGCAAGGGTGGAGGGACAATCATAGCTCACACCTAGGAGGAGGGATAATAACAACTCACACCATACATGGCCTCCTGTGGGAGAATATATTATCGGTGGCATATTTACTACTTCCAGGATTTGAACACAGGACCTTCCGCTCTAATACCATGTCAAATCACCACTTTCTCTAAAAGCTTGAACGGTTAGAGGATGGCCTATCAATGTATATCAAGGGACTCTAACAATGATTAGCTATATATATAGGGCTGTCAACGGGTCGGATTCGGAGCGGATAGTAGCTGATCCGAATCCGATCTGATTTGTGATCCGGGTGATCCGTATCCGACCCGAAATCCGACGGATCTCTAAACTTCTATCCGAAATCCGACCCGACAGAGATTCAGCCGATCCGACTCCGATCCGACCCGATCTGTCCGTCCACCATGGGCCCTACTGAACTGATGGTTTGGATCATAGTGACGTACCTGGTTTGATGTTGGTGGACGCCCCTCTCTCTCTCGATGTTGGTGGACGCCCCTCTCTCTCTCTCTCTCGTTCTCCCAATGCTAGCTGGGTCTGTGGTTTAAAAAAAAAATAGAAAAAAGAAGAAGAAGAAGACGTACCTGGTGGATGGCGACGCCCCTCTCTCTCTCTCTCTCTCTCTCTCTCTCTCTCTCTCTCTCTCTCGTTCTCCCAGTGCTAGCTGGGTCTGTGGTTTAAAAAAAAAATAGAAAAAAAGAAAAAGAAGAAGACGTACCTGGTGGACGGCGACGCCCCTCTCTCTCTCTCTCTCTCTCTCTCTCTCTCTCCCAGTGCGACAGGTAGGTGGGTTTTTTTTTATATTTTATTTTAAATATAATCGGATCATTATCGGATCGGAGCGGGGTCGCTCCGAATCCGACCCGATTAATAAACGGATCACAGATTTTGATCCGTATCCGATCCGTTGATCCGATTAATGATCCAAATCCGGTTAAATCGGATCGGATACGGATCGGATATGGATCAAGATCCGTGCCATTGACAGCCCTATATATATATATATGGTTCTAAAAGGACGTTAGTCCTTAGGACTCTCAACAATCATAGCACAATTAAATGGCTCTTAATCTCCTCTCCCATTGGCCTATTTGCTCTCTTGCACTTTTACCACCTAGTCCTGTGATCTCAACAGTAGTGGGCCATGGAAATGTGGCCAGGCAGATTAGACGGCCAGCAAGCGCTCAAACTTACGAGCCAACCACTTTGAGGCGATTGGGGAATTACCTACCGAGCATCTGGAGTAACAACTTCATACAATCGTTAAAGAGCGATTACAAGGTGATTAATGGCGATCGGTAGAGCCCTGCTGGTTGGACCTGCAAGTCTCTCATGGCCCACCTGTTACAAAATGGCACAAGTGATTAATGGCAATTCATAGAGCCCCACTTGTCAGGTGGGCCAAATGGGATGGGCTTTGGCCCATTAAATTCAAGCTTTTGAACATTTAGGCTCTAACATTCTGGGCTTCTCCCTTTTCATAAACCTAGGTGTGGATGATGCAGCTAGAGTTGTACACGAGCAAAGTCAAGCCAAGCTCAGCCATGTTCAAGCTAGGCTCGACCAATGACCACCTTGGCTCATGTTCTACTCGGCTTGGCCATCGAGTTGGAATTTTATGTTCGAGCTTGCTCAATTGAGCTTTTGAGTCAAATCGAGCCAGTTCGAGCCGATTTTGAGCTCAAGCTTTTCGAGCTGAAATCGAGCTGAAGGTTGAGCTTGGAAATATGTATATAGAAGTTTCATACACTGACCGACACAATTAGGACGAGGCTGCTAAAGGTTGGAAGGGTGGCTGGAGGTCAGACGGTGCCTGGTGGTATGGGCTACTAGAGGTCGGTGCCTGGTGGGATGGGCTGCTAGAGGTCGGATGGTGCCTAGTGGTCAAAAGAAGAGAGAGAGAGAGAGAGAGAGAGAGAGAGAGAGAGAGAGAGAGAGAGAGATAATTTTTCTACTGGACTCGGCCGACCAAACGAGGGCAGGGGGGCGCTTGGATCAGGCAAATGAATAAGGAGGGATTAGTGTTTTTAACTTTTTTAGATTATATATATATATATACGCTCGACCTCATGGGAAGTTCCCATGAGGTTGAGCTATGTGGGACCCACTGTGATGTGTAATGGGCATCCACACAATCAATCAGATGCACCATTCCGTTGTGGGCCATGGGCTTAAAACTCAGGCCAATCAATGAATTGGGTGGGCCACACCATAGATATCCACCCATGGAAACCTTTATGACTATTTATAGGATCGACTGAGAGGTGGTTGAGAAATCCAGCCCATCCATTGTGCGTTTCCAACTTAAACAAGAGGTCACACCAAGTTTCAACCGTATCCAAAACTTAGGTGGGCCCCAACAAGTGCTTTTAGATATTATAGGCATGATTTTACACTGTTTCAGTTGGTATGGCCCACTTGAGTTCTAGATATAGCTGATCTTTGGGATATCCCATAACCAATAGGGGACCCTCCAAATGCATGTTGTAGATGTCTAATGCGCATCGCAGTGGGCCCACATAGCTTGACCTCATGGGAACTTCCCATGAGGTTGAGCGCATAGTACCTTATATATATATATATATATATATATATATATATATATATATATATATATATATATAGAGAGAGAGAGAGAGAGAGAGAGAGAGAGAGAGAGAGAGAGAGAGCTGAATCAAGCAAGCCCTAGCTCGCGTTTGGCTTGAAATTCATTTCAAGTAGGGGAAAAAAGCCCAGCTTGGTTCGAAGCCCTCTTTCAAATTGAGCTGTTCTGAGCTAAATCTAGCGAGCTAACTAAGTTGTCTCGACTTGTGTACAACTCTAGATGCAGCCCAGAAAAAGAGGTAGCAATGGGCTAGGTTTGGACCAGCCAGAGTAGGCCACACAGGGGCAGTAGAAGAGAGAGAGAGAGAGAGAGAGAGAGAGAGAGAGAGGATGTGGTCGACTGGCCCATAGAAGAGAGAGAGAGAGAGAGAGGGAGAGGATTTTTCGACTAGACTCGCTGACCAAACAGGGGCAAGGGGGCCGCTTGGATCAAGCAAACGAATAAGGAGGGATTAGTGTTTTTAACTTTTTTAGATTATAGTAGGGGAAAAAAGCTCGGCTTGGTTCAAAGCCCTCTTTCAAATTGAGCTGTTCTGAGCTGAATCTAGCGAGCTAACTAAGTTGTCTCGACTTGTGTACAACCCTAGATGCAGCCCACAAAAAGGGGTAGCAATGGGCTAGGTCTGGACCAGCCAGAGTAGGCCACACTGAGGCTAAAGCCTAAGCCTGAATAATTTTGATGGGCCAGCCCATCCTGTTAATTGATGAAATGCCTATTTTCCACTTGAATGTTTCTATTCATTGATCAAGTGGGCCACACATGCACAAACAAATAGTCGCTTAGAAGAATGAAATCAATGGTTCACATTCAAGATGCATGGATTGCCTAATTGAGGAAGACATGTAGATAGAGCTAGGCACAAACCAAGTCAGCTCGAAAGCTCGGCTCGGATTGGTTTGAAAAGGCTCGGCTAGGATTGGTTCGAATAGAAGTTCAAACCAAACCAAGCCTTGGAGTCAAGCTCGTTTGAAAAAACAAACCAAGCTCAAACTAGGGCATTATCGGCTCGGCTCGGCTCGACTCGAAGCTCGGATTGATTCAGCTTGTAGATTGTAAGTACACTGTTTCCTATGGTGTGATTCACTTGAGCTTTAGATATGATTCCATTTTGGGATCATGTTATAGAATGATATGTAAAAAGGATGGACAACGTGGATAAATAATAAATAATAAATAATACATATACATGAATGCATATTGTTTCTTTGCACTTATAAAATTATGCTTGTGTACTTGTATGGAAAAAGCTATTACATGCTTATTTAAAAGTTGCACTCCACCTTTGGAGGATGTTATGTTAAATATCATGTAGTAAAATACTTTTGTATTTTTTTTACAAACTTTTTAAATTTTTTTCTATTTAAATAAACAAACAAACAAAAGAAGAGCCGCCACCTGTTCGAACTCGGCTTGGCCCGGTTTAAAATTTTTGACCAAATCGATCCCTGCTCGAACCAGATTTTTTTTGAAGTAAACCAAACTTGGGCCTCACGGGTCCGCCCGAAGCCCAAACCAGGCCGATCCACAACTGAAGTGGCACAAGAACAAGCCAAACTAAACTAGGGCTAACTCGGTTTGGCCCAGATCGTTGCCCACGTCTACATGTAGACATGAATGGGATATTTGTACAATGTATAAGACATGTACATCTGAAATCAGGCCTGGCCTGGCTAGGCCAGGCTGAAATGACTTGAGTCCAAGTCAGGAATATTGATCGGGCCATACATCCAGGCTCAAGCTTGGCACAAGGTCCCAGCTAATAGGTACAAGCCCGGTCCAAAACCAGGTCATGCTTGACTCGCACGACCCATTGCACCCTTACCAAAAGTCAGATTGGTTGAAAGAGATTGACCAACTGTCCACATCTGATGCAAGCGTGTGGCTTATCAGATGGGTCCCACCTGGCGAGTGGTTTGGATCCCACAATATCTTGCACGTTGGGCCATGAGTCCCTCGATGCATGACACTCCAACCGGTGCTGTTTTAGTTTCTTCCTTACACAGTTGGATGTGTGGATCACAAAGAGTACTGAGACTGTTATGCAGGGTGATGTTTACGTGGGACGGGTTGTGGAGCTGAAGGAACCTGCGAGCCGTTGTCTTAAAGAAGCAGATGGGCCACTGGCTCAACTCAAGTTGATCAACGATCTCCAGCGTCTAGGGGTGGGCCACCTCTTCGAGAAGGAGATTAATGATAAACTAAACACCATATACATAAGTCACAAAGAAATGGTAACAAAGGGTGATATCCATTCTACAGCTCTCTACTTTAGGCTCTTCAGAGGACATGGGTTTCAGGTCTCACCAGGTACCCACTCTCTCTTGATTTTGATGTGGAATTTTTTTTTTTTTTTTCCTGTGGGGGTGTCAATGGTCCACTTATTTATCAGGCCCTTCCTCAAGTGTGGTCCACAATGGCCAAAGAAGGGACTGAGCTGGACTTAGGTGTGCCATTCTCAAAACTGTCCTGTAACTGGCTGCACTACTTTTTCAGGCTAAAGCGCCACCCAAAACCTGATGGGCCATCAAGGCCAACATATAAAGATAAGGCTTAATGCCTGAGACCCGACCAAGCCCATGCCATAAGAATTGGTTTATCCCTGGCCCAGCCCAAAAATTAATCAAATCCCTCGTTACCTAAGGTGAATGTTCACAACCCATTCATTAATCAAATGGGCCATGCAAGAATGAAAACCAATGGTGTATGTGCAAGATAGGGTCAGGTTAAAATGACTTGAGCCAAAGCCCAACCCAAATATTTATCTTATTCGGACCAGCCTTAATTTCAGGACCAAGGCATGTTCTCAGCGGGCCCACCCTGATGATCAAATTCAGATCATTTTCGCGCACCAATCTCTTTACCATCCTCCAATCTAACTTAGTCCATATTCTATGGACAGAAATATTCAGAAGATTCAAGGACGAGATGGGTTGTTTCCGAGTGGGCCTTTCCGACGACCCAATCGGGCAGTTGAGCCTGTGTGAAGCTTCACACCATGGCATGGATGGGGAAACCATCTTGCATGAGGCCAAAGCCTTCACAAGCAAGAATCTCAAAGCACTCAAGGAAAAGGACATAGACCGAATCCTTGGCATGCAGGTAGAGCATGCATTGGAGCTTCCAGTGCACTGGAGGACGCCAAGGTTGGAGGCTAGATGCACATAGACTTCTATGAGAAAAAGGAAGGCATGAATCCTATCTTACTTGAAGTTGCTAAGCTGGATTTCAACATGGTTCAAAGCACTCACTAAAGAGAGCTTTGGAAGGTCTCAAGGTACGGACATTAGATGTATGGTGCATACGTTTTCTGGAATTGTGGATCAGACCATATAAATTATGTTCCATTGTGGATGGAGCACGTCTCTAAAATCATATTGATTAAGGAATCTTGACCATCCTTTTGAGAGATATGCTTCATTTTCCTTTGCACCACTAGTTACAGTGCTCATAGTTGCATCAGTTCAATTGGATAGTTCAATCTATCGATCTCAGCTGGCCATTAAGTCCATAACACATTTCATAGGCTACCAAGGAGATATATTATGTAATATTGTAGGTAAAAATCATACTATGTAATATTTGCACAACCAAGGAGAACAAAAGGTCAATAATATAGCCCATTTAACCTAAAACATAAATAGGTCTTTATTTCCCCATGCAACTAGGGGATTATTTGTTTTTTTTTTTTTTTTTTTAATTTGCCATTGTAAATACATATAAATAGGTATTATTTACCTATGTAATTTTAGCACCATTTCCAATGTAGACATTAATAGCCTAGTTTTTTGTCCCCTCTAAAATTAAGGATATGTACAAATTTCATGTGAGGACCATTGTGATGTATATGGATTATCTACACCATCCATCTGTTCTACCAATTGATTTTAGGGAACGAGCCCAAAAATGAGGTAGATCCAAATATCAAGTGGACCACACAATAGGAAACAGTGGGAATTGAACACCTACTGCTAAAAATACCTTGCTATTGTAAATTTTCATTTATGATCCTTCCACCTTTGGGTTAACACTTTAGACTGTATGGATTGCCATACAAGTATATGTGTTGGTGGAGTTTTCAAATATTGTTGAAATAGTGGGCTCCGATCGGTTGGCTAGTATGCCCGACCGGTCTAAAAATAGACTAGGCAATGCAGTGAAGTCTCTGGATAGTTCCAGACTAGTCGTCGACTGGTCTAGAGGGTGCTCCGACCTGTCTGTCGATAGATTGGCTAGCTGTTGAGGCTGAATGGGTCAAATTTAGAAGATTCCCCTCTTGATAGTTTTTGTGCTATGTCTGACTGGTCGGCGGTAGGCTTCGACCGGTCAACGGAATGGCAATGATAGTTATGCAAATCCGCATAAGTTGTTGATAATTTTAGAATTTCTTCTATATAAGGGGGTTGTAACTGAGATTAGGATGTATCTTAAGGTATTAAAGGTTTTCTAATTTTATTAGGGGTGAGTGGAGAGTGTTTTGTGAGAGAGAAAGCTTGAGTTTTCTCTTAGGTTTCCTTACTTGTGGGTAGTTCATCTCTATAATCTTTTGATTCATAGTAGATTCGCTTTGTGCCATTTTACTCATTGAGGGGGTTTTCCACGTAAAATCGGATTGTCACTATGTGGTTGATTACGTGTGGGTGTGATTGCATTATGTTGCTTGTTTGATTCCATACTGTTGTGTTGATTGGCTTGCTTCCGCTGTCGGTTTTCCCAACAAGTGGTATCAGAGATATCGTTGGGGTGAAGCAGAATTCAGAATCTGAGACGAGCGCATGGCATCGAGCATGAGATTTGACGTAAAGAAGTTCTACGACAAAAATAACTATGAACTATAGAAGGTGAAGATCGAATCCCTCCTAGTTCAACAAGGGCTTGAAGAAGCTCTTGAGAAGCAACATGAGGCTATGAAAGAGGATGAGTGGAAGAAGCTCGATAAGAAGACTAAAACCTCGATCCTGATATGCCTGACGGATGATGTCCTTTATCACGTCATGAAGGAGAAGATAACGACTGATACAATGGTTAAACTAGAGAAAGTGTATGCTAAGAAATCTTTAAAGAACCGGATGTATCTGTTGATGCAGTTGTTTACTTTGAAGATGGAGGATGGGACAGATATGGAGGACCACATTAACACGTTTAATCGACTGGTTTGCAAGTTGGTGGAGATAGATGAGTCGATAAAGGATGAATATCAGGCATACATCCTATTGAATTCTCTTACAGAATCATATGAGTCATTCAGGAACTCTTTGTACGTAGGGAGGGAAACTATTAACGTTGAGACCGTTATCTCAACCCTCCAGTCGAGAGTGATGAGAAAGAAAAGCGGTGAAGTGGGTTCTCGTTCTTCCTCAGAGGCACTGACTATGAGAGGAAGAAATTCTGAGCATGATGTGGGATATTCTAAATCGGGATTTAAAGACAAAGGCAAATAAAAGGCCAATGTGCCGTGCTGGAATTGTGGTCAAGAGGGCCACTTGAAGGGGAATTGTTAGAATCCCAAATCAAAACAAGAGAAGTTTGAAAATTCTTCCGAAGAGGGAACTAATACCATGAGGATGGTGGTGATCTTTGTGATGTATTGATGTATCTGGAAAGGGGTCTCTCAATGGAGAGTGGATCTTGGATTCAGGTGCATCATGTCATGTTTGTCCTAACTAGAGTTCATTCATGACATACAGAGCGTATGATGGTGGATCTGTGTTTGTGGATGATGGCTATGCTCGCAAAGTTGTGGGTATTGGTACAGTGTGCATTATGATGTTCGATGGAATTAAATGAATCATGGAAGATGTGAAGCATGTTCCCAAGATGAAGAAGAATGTGATCTCTCTTGGTGCACTCGAGGCAAAAGGGTGCAGGTTTATTGGTTGTGATTGGTATTGTAAAGTGATAAGAAATAGTCACTCGTGTGGATGAAGGCACTGAGGTGTGACCATCTTTACAAGTTGATCAGGAGTAGTTTCATGATGGAGTTGCGGGATCGGCAGTAGGATTCACGGTTGCTCATATATGGCAAGTGCTCAAGGGCCCCATTAGAAGAGCGACAATGGGTGTGAAAGTGCGAAGATAGAGTTAATGAGGGATGAGAAGTGGTAGAGCTATGTTGAAGTTGAGATGATGAAGAAAGCAAGGAAGGTTGTATTCGATGTTTGAAGCCTCAGTGGAGATTGTTGGTGGAGTCTTCAAATATTGTTGAAACAAGGGGCTTCGACCGGTTGGCCAATCTGGCCAATTGGTTTGAAAATAGATTGGGCAATGCAGTGAAGTCTCTGGATAGTTCCAGACCGGTCGCCGACCGGTCTGCAAGGTTCTCTGACCGGTCTGCCGACCAGTCGGCTGTTAAGGCTGAACAAGTCGAATTTAGAAGTTTCATCTCTGGATTTTTTGAGCTCTGTCCAACTGGTCGACAGTAGGATCCAACCAGTCGACGGAATGACGGTGATTTATATGGTTACGCAAATCTACGTAAGTTGTTTCTAATTTTGAGATTCCTTCTATATAAGGGGGTTGTAATCGAGATTATGATGTATCTTAAGGTGTCTAAGGTTTCCTAATTGTATTAGGGTGAGGGGAGAGTGTTTTGTGAAAGAGAAAGCTTGGATTTTCTCTTAGGTTTCTTTGCATGTGGGTAGTTCAACTTTGTAATCTTCTGATTCATAATAGATTCACTTTGTGCCTCGATTTTTTACCCGTTGAGGGATTTTCCATATAAAATTGAATTGTCTTTGTGTGGTTAATTGTGTGTAGGTGTGATTGCATTATGTTGCCCGTTCGATTGCGTGTGGGTGTGATTGCATTGTGTTGCTCGTTTGATTCCGTGCTGTTGTGTTGTTTGACTTGCTTTTGCTGCCAGGTTTCCCAACATTATGCCATGTGTAAGCTGAAGAGCCACCTCCCTTTTTACAACTTAAAATCTAGTCGAGTTGGCTCAACCCATTCGTGGACCCTGGAAAAACCCAAATTATAATGCTCCACGAACATTGAACGGGTAGTGGGCCCCTGGTTGCATTTGAAGTACCACCGATTAGGTCCAACACACTTCTTCCGTGCGAAGAGCACACTTATTGGGTGGTCCTAAACTAGATCAGGTGTCCTAAACTAGATCAGTGGATCTGTCCTCTACAAACAATATTCTCCATACGTTTCCTGATTGGATGGTTCAGATCATCCGGTTAGAATGATTCTTTCAAGGCAGCCTATAGAGAGTGGGTGATGGCAGATGGGCAGTCCAGATTGATGATACTAATTGTCCAGATCATTCCTCCGTATGGTAAGATAAACTAAGAAATACAAAAAGGACGTCTATATGCATGAATATATGGACGTGATGCATGTACGTATTTGATAGAAAAAAAATGTACACATGCCTTTTATTTATATGCAAGTATTTATGTATGTATGTATGTATAAGGTTTTTTTATGTATTCTGTGAGCTTTTGATTCCTATAACTGGCGTTATTTATTTTTGTATATTGTTTAGATGGTGGGCCAACTTGGGACTTGCAAAGAAGTTGAGCTTTGCTAGAGACCGTCTGATGGAAGATTTCTGATGGGCCATGGGTATAGCCTTTGAGCCTTTGTTTGGACATTGCAGGGAAGTGCTTACAGGACTCGTTCAGTTCATCACAACCGTGGATGATATCTTTGACGTTTATGGTTCATTGGATGAATTGGATCTATTTACATATGCAGTTGATAGGTAACATGGGATACTTGTATGAGATCCTGACCACACACACCCACCCGGTAGGCCCCACAGTAGATGGGGATAATCCACAGAATACACTACTCAGAATTAAAAACGTCTGGTCATTAGTGAGGTTTGGTCATGATCTATTAACCGCCATCCGTTTTCCAAGCCACTTATTCAACGGTCTGGATTGTTCATCGATGATGGGATTTTTCAGGTGGGACATTGATACCATCGAACGGCTCGCAGAATACATGAGGATTTGTTTTCTAGCTCTCTATAAGAGCACCCACGACGCGGCCTATGTCATTCTCAGGGAACATGGTTTGGACATCATCTCATATCTAAGGAATGCGGTACAATGTTCCTACACTTCTTACTATTTTGGAAATAGAGCTAATAACCTACACCTACCTGTAACCTAACTGGTGTACGACTCCTAAGCCATTGCCAAAGGTGGACCCCACCATCAACATGAACTCGCCCAAAAATCAGGTCTTCCCTATCATCAGGTGGGCCATGCCATCAAAATCAATGGACGGTGTAATGCAATGTCTAGATGCGTCCATGACCAAATGAACGGATGGGTCCCACCGTCTGCTTGGCTCCGGCGTCCTACACAAATGACATGCTGGTGGGAAACGTGGGGTTGCATGCTCACTTAGCATGCAGCCGGCTGTAGGTGACCTTTCTCTGTTTGGGACAAAAATATCAAAGGCCCCATGTACCAGTAAGGCAATCTGGACCATTAATCTAATGAGTTGTCAGATGGATGGGCCAGTGTCCAGAGCAGTCGGCTTGGGCCTGTAAATCAGGCCCGTTGTTACGTACAGGCCTATTTGAAGCCCGATTAATAATAGATCAGGTCCACTTATGATGTTAATGGTTGGGCTTGGGCCTCAAACCAAAGGCCCAATAACTAAACGAGACAGGCCTGTGCTATTTCTGGGCTCTATGAATAATTAGTGGTCACCCTTAATAAGCCCACATTGCTATTGGTTAGCTGAATATTGGCTCATGTAAATTGCAGTGGGCAGGTTATTGCAAAGCAGGCTTAGTGGAGGCAAAATGGTAAGACTGCAGCTACACGCGGACGCTCGAGGAGTACCTGAACAATACATGGATTTCGATATCAGGGCCCGCCGTGCTAATCCATGCGTTTTTCTTAATGGGGCAAAAGCTGTCGAAGGAGTCCATTGAATGCTTAATGAACGATCAAGGTCTCATCCATTCAACAATATCCCTTATTTTCCGGCTCACCGATGATTTGGGAACTTCAGTTTCTTAGATTTACAAGAAACACTCTTCATTTTTCTGATCTATGGGGTTGGAGGTGGGCAACAATCCCGGGCAGTTAGTCTTAGTTTGGTTTGGCTCATTCGTGTGACACCCTTATTGGTAGTTGGCTTGATTTTGGTTTCGGGTCCACCTATGCGGCCTGAGTCTGGTTTGCTCTAGAAAAATCTAGCTTGAGCCAAGATCAGTTTGGTCGAAAATTTCAAACTGGGCTAGGCTGATATCTAACTGGTGGCGACTTTATTTTTTGTTTGCTTGTTTATATAGAAAAGAATTTAAAAAGTTAGAAAAAATGGGAAAGTATCTTACTACATGATGTTTAACATCCGTCAAAGGAAGAGTGCAACTTCAAAATAAACATGTAAGAGCCTTTCGCAAAACAAAAGTACATAATAATTTTACAAGTGCAAGGAAACACTATGCATTCATGTATATGTGCTATGTATTATTCACATCATCATGTACATGTATTATCCATGCCGTCTATCCATTTTTACATATTTTGAACATGATCCCAAAATGAAATTATATCCAAAGCTCAAGTGGATCACACCATAGGAACAGTGTGCTTGCAAACTATGAGCCGAATCAAGCCGAGCTTCGAGCTGAGCTTGAGCTTGGTTTGTTTTTTCAAACGGGCTTGACTTTAGATTGGTTTGAACTTCTATTCAAAACAATCCAAGCCGGGCTTTTTCAAACCAATCCAAGACAAGCTTTCGAGCTGGCTTGGATTGTGCCCAGCTCTACATGGGTTACTTCAGGCTCTTACGGTTGACTTTTGGACCCTCAAGCTGGGCCAAAACCTGATTTTGAGGTTCAACAAAGAAATAGCCAGGGCCAGGAGGTAGATTTAAGCTGAATCAATGCCTACTTATGCTAAATGGCCTGGGCCAGTTGCTGACTTTAGACCCATGTGTGGATCCAAGTCTCTAGCTAACCGTTCATGCTGCATATTTTCGGTGCACACAGGATGAAATAGCAAGAGGCGATGTTCCAAAATCCATCCAATGTTACATGCATGAAGCTGGCGTTTCGGAGGAGATTGCAAGAGAGTACATCAAAGGCCTAATTAGCGACAGGAAGAAGATGAACCGACTTGTGTGTACCTTTATGGAGATGGATATGGCGCCCCCGATGGTGAAACCAAGGACACTGTCACGTCGCTGCTGGTCGAACCAATTCAGCTTTAGGAGATATAAGCATGCTTTGGCTAATGTTAATGTTACGTGCATGGTGTGAAATTTTATTACCATATTGGAATAGAAATCACTGTTTTGGAGAAAAACTATGGAAATTGAAATTGACTTTTACAGATAGATTTGTCTTCAAGAACAATAGAAAACATAAGACCTTCGGAAAACTTGGATTATATTGAATTTTAGGATCTATGGTCACACCTGATGGATGGGGTGCGTGGATCTGATGTTCTACAAATGGTCGGATGTTAGTTGTAGGGACACCTGGTATGACTAAATATTGGTACTCAGGCTAGTGTAGTCTCCTTTCAAAAGCTACTCCATGCTGCAATCTTAGTTGGAAAATTTATATAATTTTTTAATGGATTGCCAATAATGATTGAAAGGAGACAATTGATTGGATGGCTGTGATCACGCTTTGGCATAGTTCACCTTGGAATCCAAAAATCAGATGGAAGAGTTGGGATGAGATGCCCCACATTATTTATTTGAATGTGCGGTCTTCCATGGTGTATATATGCCATCCAATCCATTCACTTGACCGGTCGATGGTATGAACCGTTTAAAAAATCACATGGTTCTGAACCTCAGCTAGGCCACATCAGGTTTGTGGCATTATTTTATATTATTTCCTATGGTGGCCCACCTAAGTTTTGAATCAGTCTGTGTTAGGGTCAAGGGAAAACATGATGTAGAGCGGGCCGCACACCTTCAAAAGAAGCCTGAACGGAAGCGGACATAGTCTGTCAAATTTAGGCCCAGTACTACGTATGGCATGACCTAACTGTCCCAAAGGAATCTGGATCGAAGAAATTCATTTCAATTTGAGAAAAATTGTCGATGAGTTAGAGATACACAACCCAATAAATTTTGTCTGAAATTTCATTTTGAGGTCAATTGACACTTATAAGTGTTTTGCGTTGTTCCGTTTGGCGAGAAACAATCCCTTCCTATTCAAAAATTAAGATTTTTCAAAATTACTAAAAATAATTAGTTTTAGAATGCACGTATCTCTTTACCGTTGGAGTTGTAGCATGTGATGTATTATTTGGATTTGCTTCTAGCTTTTTATTAACCTCAAGAATCATAGGCAAAGTTACATTAGGACTTGCTACTTTAGAAAAATTTTACTCTTTTAGAAAAGTTTTGATTTAGTTGCATTAGGATTCTTAATTAGGGTTGCATTTTATTATTTAAAGCCTTGTAATCTCATCTAAAAAGATAAAATTCAATAAAATATTTAAATTTTTTTTTTTTTAATTCTTATGAATTCAAGAGCTATTATACCTTGTGGATTTAAGGCTCTATCATGTAGAGGAGACCATGTTCTTCCTCTTCCTTTCTGCATACCTTTTTCTGCATCAAAACATTAGGTGCGACACCCAATGGACCGTATTGATCCCATGCACATGTAGTCGTTCACCCCATGGAAGCAGGAGTCACGCACCAAAAATAATGTTGGAACACTAATCAGGCAGGCTGTCGAACCTGTATAACAAAAAATGGATGGTCAAGAAACAAGACGTCCAACACTGAAAGCTTCACATACGTGGCTGGCTTGATAATTGTACTACCTCAATTTTTGGCAAATGGCATGTTCATAGTGGGCCCTACTGATGAATGTCCAGGATGATCTACACATGTGGTATGCACGGTTCTCTGACATTTATTCGGCCCCCTCTATGGGTTGAGTGTGTGGAAATCCTTCCTATGCACCTAATTGCATTTGATTTTGTCATCCGCCATATTTGGACCGTCCATCAGGTCCAGTCCACATTTTATCCATACTCCACAAAACCCGCATCAATCTGTTGGTACTAAGCATCCGTGACTGTACATATTTCTGCAGACAATCTTGGCCATCCATTTTTGTATGCCACTGACTTAACATTTTTGGTTCTTCAGATCAGGATGATTTTTCCCAGCTGAAAGCCTAGGGAAGAGGGGACCTGGTCCAACGGACAGTCTAGATAGATGATGTGAGGGGAATGAGTCCAAATGCAACTAGGTGCATGTTATGATTTCTAAACACAGCCCACTGTATCATTTCTCTTTTAAAACTAAGACTTCCGACAACGATGATCTTTAAAAAAAATATTCACAGTTCAGTGTGAAAAGAAAAACGATACTGCTTAGATGGAGATCCCTAATCAGGTTCTGCCGCTCCAACTGTAGACGTGACAAAGACCATGAGTTTCATGTGACCAGCCAAGAGCTTCTCTCTCTGTATAGAGGTTGACCTCATGAGAGCTTCCCATGAGGTCGAGTTCTGTGAACCCACAGGGACACATACCAGCCATCATTCTATATGCTTTTGGTGGGTCCCATCTAGGTCATGGGATATCCAAAATATCAGCCATATACTCAAGTGGGCCATACCACCTCAAACCATGTAAAATTGTGCACATTCAAAACTACTTGGTGTGGCCCACCCAAGCCTGATCTAAAAATCTGGTGGGCCATAACAAAGTGAGAGGGAATTCCTTCTCTTGATCTGTCTCTCACTTTGCTACGGCTCACCAAAATTTTGGATCTGGCTAACTTTTGGGCTATGAACTTTTCTTGCGTTTAGTGAATCATTTGAATTTTGTACCCACACCACCCATCAAAAAATGCTCATGAGTTTCCATAATAACCGATTCCCATGCGAGCATCCCCAACTCTACAAGGTCATTAACGTCTCCCAACCTATTTAAGGTTATATGGGGTGACCTATTATCATTCATGCATACAACTAGCACCCTTCAATACACATTGATAGATTGAAGTTTAAGTTAACAGTTTGGGGGCTCATTAGCCTAAACTGCAATCATGTGATCGTGGACATTAGTGCATATATTAATTTAGCAAATCTTTAGACCTCAAAATGTGTGAGGGTCTTGGGTATTTACTCACGACTTTGACTCATTTTACGAGATTTTCTAGAGGTAAGTGAAAGTGTATGAAACTGGATATATCTATCAGGATTCATTGATTCTTACAAAAGCAAACAGGGTATCATCGCACTTAATGATGATCTGATGGCCCAAATTTGATGATCCACTTTATGATCGGCATGGGATCTAGATAATGGGTAGATGACTGTGACAGTACAGAGATTAAATCATGGATATGTGCATAATGCATGCGAATTGACAAATTTTCTTCAAAGTAGGGTACACCAAGCTTTATATGATAGACGAGCACCATACTTAGTGCAACTCATGAAACCCTAATCCTTCCTTGTTTATAGATCCTATTGTAAAGGGGTGAAAGTGAGACGAGAGAAGGCTTGAACGTCCTCCCTCTTGACATCCCTGCCTTGTCAATAAGGTGAGAGAAAAGTGAGCGAGAGATTTAGAAATCCACTCCATCTGTATCTTCTTGTTTCTCTCTCTGGTCTACTTGGATAGATGATTGTTACACATCCTTGTCCCCTACCAAAGGACCAGTGTGTTCATCAACCTCTCTTCATCTACAATAAATCTGAGAGAGACTCCTTAGTTTAGGAGATCAGTATCGAATGATTTACTTCATCTTCGTAGACATCATATCTAGATATGATCATGATTATTAATACATTATTATGCTTTTAAAATTTCGAGATATATATATATATATATATATATATATATATATATATATATATATATATATATATATATATATAATTGAGGCAAGGGAGAAAAAAAACCCTTAATCAAAATTGTTTTGTACACAATTCCGCTACGCGTTTATGTAAAGATCCAACAACTGGTATCAATGCCCATACCAAAGTAACCATCAGCTTCTATGTCTGGCTACAAATTTTGCTAATGTATTTTGACGATGGAAATTAGCTATTTTTTTGGCTCATGGCCTAAATTGAGACGGCAAAACAAAAGGATTGGGTTGTTCAAGCACATACAAGATGATGGGCCCCAGTAAATTGTCAATGGTGGACGTCATGATCCCCACTGTTTCCTGCAGTGTAGTCCACATGCGCCTTGGATACTATTCTCCCCAAAACAAGCTGGCATAGGATGGGCCATACCATGTACTTGCTACGGCCTTAAATTTTGGCAAGTCAAAATGGATACGGTGGCGAGTTCATTCTGCCTTTGTTGTTATGATCCAGCGCGTCGCTGCCCATTCAGGCCCACATGCTAAATCATCCGATGATCAGAATCATTCATGTCTGGCCTTCATGCTATATGGGCTACCATGATAAACTTACGCTAGACGGATGGTTATGACTATTATTATCACTGGATAAATAGAAAACAATGGAAATAAGCTTTGATGGCTTCCATACACATCCAGCAATCAAATCTTAGAATCATATCTATGGCGGTAAAGAGACTGTGGACCATTTAAACGTTTAAATCATCTGAAAATCTCAGTATGGGCCCAGTGGTGGCCGACTCACACTGGATCCCAGGTCGCGGCACAGGTGAAACGATCTCAATGGAGTGAAAGTTAACCATGTCTGGTCATCATCAGGGACACACGTCCACTATGAAATGGACAGTTAAAAAGTATTGCCCAATGGTCCACATTTGTAATAAGACAGTGACCATAACGATGGATGCATATGGTGGGACCCACATTAATGAACGATCAATCTCCTTTTAAATCACAAGGTTATTTGCCTGAAATCTCAAGTCCGACCTCCGTGGTGGTTGGGACATTACTTCCATACTCTAATGGCATTTTTCATAATTTAAGCAAAGAAAACATATAAATGTTGGGTGCTTTGCACAAAACCTTATGATCTCGTCCCCACAAACTACATGAATTATGTGATATGATATTGCAATAAATAAAATAAATCATCAAGAGGTAAAAACTACTGGACCTCGTCTAGAGAAACAATCCACTATGAATAGAGAATTGTTTACAACCGATCATAAGCACAAACTCCTTGGATCCAACCTTCTCCACTAATGCAGGGATGGATAAACAATAAGAATGAAATGAAATTGAGAGATCTCACCGAGCACGAGGACATAGAAGAGCCGGATATGACGATTGCATTGCGAATCACATTCACAAGCAAATATCTTTAGAAGGAGCCGCTTCTTTGCTAGTAGCTGAAGCCCTTTCTCACTCATGTGGCCAAGCTGCCTGTGCCATATGTCCATAACCGAATCTTCCGCCGCGTTCAACCCACCCTTACACACACTGACACTTGTCTTGTAAAGGGTACAACAATTCTTCCATCTGGCTGTAATCAATGAACCCTTGATGAACTTCCAACGCCCACTAACAAATCAGCTTTCATAACCATCATCATCCAACCTTCCCGTCGACATCAAGTTGAGGTGAAGGTCATGAATATGCCTTACATCTTTCAATACCAATGTGTAGTTCACATCGAACTTTACACAAATATTACCGACTCCCACGATCTTCGATATGCTAGAATTTTTCATCTTCATGATCCCAAAGTGGTCGGACTTGTAGCTTGTGAAGAAAACCCTACGTGGACTCACATGAAACGATGCTCCCGAGTCTATCACTCAATCAGTGTACTGACTCGAAGTTATGAGACAAATCCGCAGAGAGAATAACAACAACGTCGTCATCTTAGACAACCGCCATTCTTGCCACAGTTCCAACACTCAACATATTTCCTAACACTTGACTTGCCTCTGGATTTATCTCGGGCTTTTCCGCCCTTCCTGTTCTTTTCTCTCCCCCATTCATGTGTCACAAAGGCCTTTTATTGGGTAGACCCTAAGACTTCCTCATTGTCTCCTCATTAAAGAGACAATTAGTCACCTATTTCATGGACACCTTTTCGTCTGGTGCAGAGTTACTCAGAGACAGGACCAATGTCTTCCAACTATCAGGCAATGAGTTAAGTAATAGTAATGCTTGTAGCTCATCCAGAACCATTTCCATAGCAGAGAGCTGGTTCACAATATTACTGACTTCATTCATATGCTTAGTCACGGAACCGTTTTCCTTGAACTTGAAATTTACAAGTCTTCTAATAAGGAATATCTTATTGTCGGTTGTCTTCCTCTCATACAACCCTTGTTATTTCTGTCATACGCCGGCAACTGAGGTCTCCGTAAACACATGGTGGAATATCAAATTGTCCAACTATTGTCTAATAAACCCCACCGCCTTTTGGTCCAACTTCTTCCAATAATCATCTTTCATGTCCTTTGGCGTAGCTAATGCACCTGAGATTGGAGCATATTGATCTTTACAATAAAAAAGATCATCTATCTTCGCCTTCCATATAGGCTAATTTAACCCATTGAGGCTGATCATCCTTGACGAACCACCATCCGTAATTCACACCGATCCCACTATCCTTCTACTAAACTTGGATGCTCTAATACCACTTTTGTTGGGTGCGTTGCACAAAACCTTAGGATCTTGACCCCCCCCCCCCCCCCCCAAACTACATGAATTATGTGATATGATAGTACAATAAACAAAATCAAATAATCAACCACACGACACAAGAGATTTTTACATGAAAAACCCTCAAAAAGGTAAAAACTATGGGACTTCGTCCAGAGAAATAATCCACTATGAATAGAGAACCGTTTACAACCGATCACAAGCACAACCCGCTTGGATCCAACCTTGTTCACCCATGCAAGGATGGATAAACAATAGAAGGGAAACGAAACTGAGAGGTCTCACCGAGCACGAGGATGTAAAAGAGCCCAAGATGACGATTACACTGCGAATCATCTTCACAAGAAAATATCTCACCTTCTAACAAGCTTCATCTCTCTCTTTCTCTTCCTTTCTTCCTCTTTTTCTCATTTTCTCACCTTAGAATATGTGTAAACTTTCGAATTGGATACCCTAATCTCAAATTAGAAGCTCTTAAATAGCTTTGTACAAGAGTTTTAATCGAAATAGGAAATTATGTATATCAGTCTGTGCGCACCGCCGACCAGTCGGATGTGACAAAAAATTGTCCAATGTGTTTTGCAGAGAAAAATTGATTTTTCGACATGTCTGTCGACCAGTCGACTTGGACCCTAGACTGGTCAGACAAGACAAAACTGTCCAGCGTGTAATAGCCTCCCCGACTGAACTTCAGACCAGTAGGCCAGGGGAGCCAGAGACCCAAACTTGCACAATCTCTCCTCCATACCAAAGAGGAAAACCTCATCAATGACCCCATTTCCGGTTTGCTGGATATGCTCTTTCCCATGAGGAGCATACGTGTACAACAATGTAAGAATTCTATATGGTGGTTCTAATTGGTCAACGATCTAGATTTTCCTAAGGGTTAGATATTATGATTGGGCATACCGATGGACCCCACTAAGGTTGTAATTGGTCAAAAATCATATAATTAAGGGGTGGTGCACTACAACTGTATCACATGCACAATGTTTATAGTTGGATTAAGAATCCTATATTTGTGTGGAGCTTAAAGGGAAGAAGAGTTTCAATAGGCTACAAACTCCTCAACCTACCCTTAATAACTATAAAAGGAGAGCTAGATCCCCAAGCCCACACACATTGAAGCCTTCTCATCTCATCTCAGTACTTCTCTTATCATGTAAGGTGCAAAAGATCCCAACAATTGAATTTCAGACATGGTTTCTTTACTAAGTGTGAATTTCAATTATGATTACTAGGTCCCTATCTCTGATGCACTACACGGTCCTTTCAATTCCACAATAAAAGTTTTACAGCAAATTCTAGACACGATGGACTGCCTTAATGAAACTCCTTAATTTGCCATTCTTCATATAACTTTAAGGGCGATAAGAGCTGAAGATGCCGTTCAACATGCTGGATCTTGAAGACAACATCCTTGGTGGAGCACAACAAGACTGAGGATAAGGAAGAGGAGCTTTAGCTTAGGGGGCGTTTGGCATCTCTACAAATAAGAACTTATTGGCTTATTTATAAATAAAAAAAAAGCTTTTAGACCGTTTGGTAAAATTCCAATGAAGTGCTCATTTTTTTAGAAAGTAGCAAATAAGCTCCAATTTAATAAGTTGGGAAGGGGTTACTTTTTGAAACAGAGCTTATTTGGCTTAAGCGAGTAGACATTTTGGACTAATTTTTGGACAAGTTTACCCTTAAACTTTTCAAGTGATTCCCATCTTACCCTCTTCTCTTCTCTTTACAATTTCTTCAAGAAAGACCCACATGATGAACGACCCATAGTGAAGGTGGGCCCCACATGATTAATGACCTATTTCAAAGGTGGGCATACATAATGCACGATCACATCAAAGGTGAGCCCCATATGATGGATGACCTGCTTCAAAGTGTGGCCTCGCATGATGAACGATCCATATCAAGCAGGCCCTACCTGATGATGGTCCACATCAAAGGTGGGACCCACACGATGGATAGTGGACATTGAATGTGGGACGATATGACGGAAGATTGACATTAAAGGTGGGCCCACATGATGAATGACCCCATATTGAAGGTTAAGCCTCACATGATGGGCAGTCCATAGCAAAGGTGGGACCTATATGATGGATGGTGGACATCAAAGGTGGGTCCCACATGATGGACTATCCACATCAAGTGGGCCCCACATGATAGATGGTTTACAACAAATATGGGACCCACATGATGGATGTTCCACATCAAAGGTAGGACCCACGTGATGGATGGTGAGCATTGAATGTGGGACCACATGATGGAAGGTTAACATTAAAGGTGGGCCTACATGATGAATTACCCATATTAAAGGTCGGGCCCCACATGACGTACAGTCCACAGCCAAGGTGGGACCTACATGATGGATGGTGGATGGTGGACATCAAAGGTGGGTCCCACATGATGGACTATCCACATCAAGTGGGCCCCACATGATAGTGGTCCACAACAAATGTGGGACCCACACGATGGATGGTGGACATTAAAGATGGGACCCTCATGATGAATGACTCATATTAAAGTGGGGCCCCACATCAAGGTGGGCCCCTCGTAATGAAAGGTTCATTTCAAAGGTGGGCCCCACATGATAGATGACTCGATCAAAGTGTGGCCCAACATGACGGAACATGCGCATCAAGTAGGTCCCATTTGATGGACAGTCCACGTCAAAGGTGGGACTCACATGATTAATGATGGTTATTGAAGGTGGGCCCACATGATGGTCAGTTGATATCAAAGATGGGCCCACATGATGAACAACACATAATGAAGGTGGGGCCCCGCACAATGAATGGTCCAAATCAAGGTGGGCCCACATAATGGACGGAGTGGGCTTCACATGATGGATGGCCCACATAAAAGTGTGGCCCCTCATAATGGACAGTTCACATCAAGTGGGCCCTACCTAATGGACGGTCCACATCCAAGGTCTCTCATGATGGATGACCCATATCCAAAGTGGGCCGTATGATGGATGATCCACATAGAAGGTGCACCCCACATAATGAATGGTGGATGTCAAAAGTGGGCCCCACACGATGGACAATCCACTTCAAAGGTAGGGCCCACACTATGGACACATCAAGTGTGGAGTCCATGTGATGGGTGATGGGTAGTGGACATTGAGGGTCCCACATAAAGAACAATTAGGAAGGATGTTGGGCCCCACATGATGGACGGTTCTCCAAAATAATCATTTGGATTGCTCTTATATTGAAGTTGTTGTAATATTTAAAAATAACGTCAATTACCCTTAAAAAGAGCTATTATTTGAAAGTTTTACCAAAGGTGATTATTTTAAATAAGAGCTTTTTTTTTTTTTTTTTTTTTTTTTTTTTTTTTTTTTTGAGATTTTACCAATGAAGCTTATTTATTATAGAGCTAAAACACAAAGGACTGATTGGAGTAGCTCTTATTCGAAAAGTTCTTATTGAATTAGAGTAGAAAAAGTTCTTATTGAATTAGAGTAAAGATGCCAAAGTGGGCTCTCGCCAAAGTGAGCCCTCCTACAAAATGATTTTAACGAGAGAGAGAGAGAGAGAGAGAGAGAGAGAGAGAGAGAGAGTATGGTTAGTAAATAATATATCTCTAAATCAATATTCAGGATGATGCAAACATGAGGCAGATCATAATTCAAATATTTTAAAAGCGGGCTTTTTTTTTTCACCAATAGCCCGAAACAGTACGTGGTTATGTGGAAAAATCTAATCATCCAATAATTGATCCACAAAATGATGATTAAAAAAATAATGCAGCGTTTTACGTAATTTAGCAAATGACATCAGGATTATTTAATTGGATAAAAGATAATGTTAGAAAATTAATTAATTATAATTGATGGGATTAGTATATTCCCGGGCATGTTTTACGTTACTAAGAGATTGCTAATCCCTTAGTGCATGTATAAGGTGGTACACCTACAAGGTGCCATGTGCTAACAGGGTGAAATGAGGCAAGATGCATTCCGTCCATAACGTGGGATCCATCGCGTATGGTCTATGTTAAAACTCCGGCTCCTTTGGTGATCCAATTTATTAATAAAATGCCCAAGTGTTTGTAAGCCGCCTATTCGTTCCTAACATTGTGTTCCACCTGATGATTAAAAGGATCTGACCGTTTAAGGCAAAGAATCTACAAATTGGAGCCCAGCTCGTGGATGGCTTAGATCTTTCACTCTTTTCTCGTAATAGTACACCCAATGGCATGTAGATTAGTAAAAACGGCAACTGTCGGTTAGTAAACGAAAAGCCTACCTGTGGGGAGCGGATTGGGTACTACCCGCATCGGGACCTACCTAGAGACAGACGGTCCTGTCAAGGGCTCTGTGGGGCCTACCGTAATGTGTATATTTTATCCACGCCGTTCATCTAATTTGAAAGATCATTTATGCTATGATCCCATAAAGGAGGTAGATTGACGTAGATTTGAAGGCTCAAGTGGATTACACTACAGGAAGTGGTGGGGATTGAAAGCTCACCATTAAAAACATCCTGAGGGGCAAAGAAGTTTTGAATCAAGTTGGTATGTATGTTTTCCCATCATAAAGGTCGATGTGACCTTATGAACAGGTTGGATGGCAACTAAACATCATAGTGGGTCCTAGGAAGTTTTCAACCGTAGGAATTCAATCCCCACTGCTTCCTTTGGTGTGGTGCAATTAAGCATTCATCTGCCTCCTTTTTGGTTTCACGGTTAAAAATGACATATCAAAATGGATGGACGGCGTGGATAAAACATATACATTACGGTGGGGGCCACAAATCCCCTAACAGGACTGTCCGTGTCTAGCTGGGTAATGGCGGGGGCAATACCCAATCCGCGCCACTGCGTGTGTAAAACAGGTGGTTGGCAAAGAAAAACTGCGGTTGGTGATCTGCTAAGAGGGCGCGAATTAGGTGTTACACCCGGAACAGCTTAGTGGGCTACCCCTACCCTATGGCCCACATGGATGATATTTTGTATATCCACTCCGTCTATCCGTTTATACAGCCCATTTTAGGTTAAGGTTCCAAAAATTATGCAGATACAAATCTCAAGTGGACCATACCACTGGAAACAGTGTGATTGAGTGCCCCACCATTAAATATTCTAAAGAGCCCATGGTAAGGTTTTGGTAATGTTTATTTGCAATCCAAGCTCTTGATAATGTCAATAAGGTCTTGATGAAGGGAAAAAATAAATATGAGATTGATCCAAAACTTTTATGGCCAACAAAACGTTTTTAATGGTTATTAATCACTGTTCTAGTGGTATGGTCCACCTGAGATTTGGATCTTCTTAAGGTTTTGGATCATATCCTAAAATGATATGAGAAAACAGATAGACGGCATAGATATATAAAAAATACATCAAGATGGGCCCCACACGGTAGGGGTAACACCCACTAAGGTGTTACCAGGGTAACATCTAATTCGCTTCCCTGCTAAGCTCGTGCACATGCATTTCATGCACTAATAAGATATTGGTCGACACATATCTACGGTCGTGATTCACGTGTAGCCCACCATGCATTGGCTAGCCTGACATATTGTTTCTCGCCTGGTAAGCCTGCTGGAAGATGCCTTGGCGTTTCATCAGCAGGCCTCAGGTTCCAATGCTAAAGAGACAGTAGCACCACCGATGGGTGGGTGCATCGTGTGACTAATTGTAGGGGTGCTTTGCACATGTAACAAAGTGCATGAGAGGGAGGGAGGTAACAAGAAAGGAAAAAAAAACCCACCGGTGCGTTCAATGTGCATGACATCTACCCCGTTCATAGGAAGCGGATTACCGAAGTTCTTGTAGTAGGGAGTTTTGTGGGGCAACAGAGATTCCTGTGATAAATCTACTTCTTCCATCGGTTTTGCAAGATCATAATAGGATAGTAGTCCAAAAATCAGATCCAGCCACACCACACGAAACAGTAGAAACGGAAAGGTCAACCATTGAAACCTTCCTAGAGCAGACCATGATGTTTATATACTATCCAAAATGTTAATAGTGTTATTATCCCTCAGATGAACTTAGAGAAGGTCTACATGAATGATAATGAGTTCGACATGATGACCAAAGCTTTACTCAAGAGTAGATTTGAGGCTTATAGAAGCTTGACTAACTTGAAGATGATGAACTCCTCTAGAGTCGGAAGGAAGAGATTTAATGAGATTTTCCTCCTCAGAATAAATGAGAGTATTGTGTAGTTTCAGGGTCTCACAATTGGTCACTTGCTTTGGCCGATCGGCCGTATTATGGCCAAGAGGAGGCAGTGCATTTTGGGCAGTTTTTGTCCGTTCAGACCGATCGTCTGATTGGTCTGGGGTTATCTCCGATTGGTTGGCTAACCGGTCGAATTATGGATTTCTCTCACAGAATCTCTTTGGACTATTTTGGTAGTTCACGACCAGTCGGCCACCCTTGGCGACCGGTCGGCCATGCACGCGGATTACAATATGCAATTTTCTATTTCGACTCTAACTCTCGCATAAATCTATATAATGGCTTCTAATTCAAGATTATGGTATCCTAATAAGTGTTCTACACGTCCAAGGTGAGAGAGAGAGAGGAAAAAAGAGGGAAGGAGAGAGAGAGAGAGAGAGAGAGAGAGAGAGAGAGAGATGAAACTTGTTAGAAGGAGAGATTTTGCTTCTGAAGGTGATTCATAGGCTCTTCTACGTCTTCTTGCTCAGTGAGAACTCTCAGTTTTTATTTCCTTTTATTGTTATTCGCTCTTGCATGAGTGAAGAAGGTTAAAACTAAGCGGGTTGTGCTTAAGATCCAGGTTGTAAACAGTTTACTGCATAGTGGATTATTTTCTCTGGACGAGGTTCGGTGATTTTTACTTCTTTGAGGGTTTTCCACGTAAAATTTTTTTGTGTTCGTGTAGTTGTTGATGTGATCTTTTTTATTGCATTATCATATCATATAATTCACGTAGTTGGGGGGCGAGATCCTGAAGTTTAGTGTAACAAAAGTGGTATTAGAGAGTCTAGGTTTAGAAAATAGACAGTGGGATCATTTTGAATTATGGAAGTTGGCTCGTCAAGGATGATTAGCTTCAATGGGTCTAACTGGCCCATATAGAAGGCAAAGATGAAGGACTTGCTATATTGCAAGGACTTGTACTATCCAATCTTGGGTGCATCGGCTAGGATGAAAGATATGACAGATAATGATTGAAAGAAGTTAGACCAGAAGGTGGTAGGGTTCATTAGACAATGGTTGAATGATACAATGTTCTGCTATGTTTCTACGAAGACCTCAGCCACTACCCTATGACAGAAATTAGAAGGGCTGTATGAGAGGAAGACAATCGATAATGAGATCTTCCTGATTAAAAGACTTGTGAATCTTAAGTTCAAGGAAAACAGTTTCGTGGTTGAGCACATGAATGAAATTAGCAGTATTGTGAACCAACTCTCTGTCATGAAGATGGTCTTGGACGATGATTTACAGGCTTTGCTATTGCTTACCTCATTGCTTGATATCTGGGAGACATTGGTTATGTCTCTAAGTAACTTCGCACTAGACAGAAAGGTGTCTATAGAACAAGTTACAAGTTGTTTCTTCAATGAAGAGACAATGAGGAAGTCTCAAGGGTTTACTTAGTAAGAAGCCCTTGTGACATAGGAACGAGGGAGAAGAAAGAACAAGAAGGGCGGCAAGGCCCGAGATAAATTAAGAGGCAAGTCTAGTATATATATTAGGAAAGATATTGAATGTTGGAACTGTAGCAACAATGGCCATTGCATGAACGAATGTCACATAAAAAAGAAGGATAAGAAAGGAAAAAGAAAGGAGAAGGAAGATGAATCCGATTCTACTGCTGTTGCTTCAGATGGAGACGTTGTTATCATTCTCTCTACAAATCACGATGTTTGTCTCATAGCTACGAGTCAGCACACCAATTAGGTGATAAGCTTAGGAGCGTTGTTTCATGTGACTCCGCATAGGGATTTCTTCACAAGTTACAAGTTTGACGACTTTGGCACCATGAAGATGGAAAATTCTAGCATATCGAAGACCGTGGGAGTAGGTGATATCTGTGTAAAGATAGATGTGGGCTGCACACTGGTAATGAAATATGTGAGGCATATTCCTGACCTTTATCTCAACTTGATGTTGAAGGGAAGGTTGGAGATGCCAGCCATGAGAGTCAGTTTGTTGATGGGCGGTGGAAGCTCATCGAAGGTTCGTCGATCGCAGCCAAAGGGGAGAAGTGTTGCACCCTTTACAAGATAAGTATCAGCATGTGCAAGGGTGAGTTGAATGTAATAGAGGGTTCAGTGATAGACATATGGCACAGGCGGCTCGGCCACATGAGGGAAAAATGGCTTTAGCTACTAGCGAAGAAGCAACTCCTTCTAGAGATGGTAGATATACCTCTCAAAACCCGCATTGATTGTTTATCTAAAATACATCATAGAGTTTCATTTGTTAAAATTGTTTCTTATTTAATAAAGCTCATGAATTAGATTTGGTTTATTCTGATGTGTGTGGTCTAATGATGATAAAAGCCTTGAGTGGGGCATTATACTTTGTTACTTTTATAGATGATGCATATAGGAAGGTTTGAGTTTATGCATTAAAGTCCAATGACCAGGTCTTTGGTGTGTTTAAAATATTTCATGCAATGGTAGAGAGAGAGACATGTAGATAATCGAAGTGTATCTTCATTGACAATGGAGATGAATACATTGGGGCGTTTCATGAATACTGTAAGACCTTGTGTATACAACATAAACAGATTGTGCCTAAGACCCCCCAACACCTGGCTAGGCCAGGCCTTCGGGCCGCCTAATTCAAAATTCTGATTTTCAGGCCGAGCCTGGCCCATTGACACCCGTAAATATCCATCCAACGACAGCTCATTGAAACACTAGTCATATTTAAAAATCTAGTGGAGTTATGTGTGAAACCCCGATGCACCTGGCTGCATTTGGCTCATTCTCATCCATATGACTGACTGGACGGCCATTAATTAGTTACAGCCCACACTTTGTCCGCGCAGCAATCTGACGGTCCAAAGCATCTGCCGCTGGACCTATCTTCTGAAAGAAATATTGTCCATCCATTTTTGCATGCCACTGAATTTAGAGTCTTGGATCATCCGATGAATATAATTTTTTCAAGGAAGTTTAGAAGAGTGAACTGGGTCTAATGGACGGTCTAGATAGATGATGTGTGGACTGAGTCTAATGGACGGTCCAGATAAGTGATGTGGAGGTGAACGAGTCCAAATGCAACCTGAGGAATCGAAAGAAAGATTAGGATACGCTTAATCAATTATACGTAACGAGAGGAAACGGATTGCGTCCTACCCCCTCCCGGACGTAGCAAGGACAGGCGAGATCTGTGTGGGGCCACCCTTATGTATCTATTTATCCACGCCGTTCATCCCAAAAATAGGCAAATTGAATGCTCAAGTGGACCACCCCAAATAGTAAGCTTGGTTGTTGCATTAAATGGAAAAAGCATTAAATGCAAGAGTCATCTCTGTTGTAGTCCACTAGAGAGTTAGATCTACCTCATTTTTGACTCGTTACATGACATGATCTGAGAAAAGGGATGGAGGGCGTGGATAAACAGATAAATCAAGGTGGGCCCCACAAAGATCTACGCAATCCGCTTCTGTAACCATAAAAGGAAAGTGATGGCGTGCAAGAAAGAGAGATACGATCAGCGCACCTACAACCGCACACGTGGCAGTGGCCATGCGTTTCATGTGGCAGCCAAGTTTCCTTGTGATGAGCTCTATATATAGATGTGCCAAATGAGGTCTGTCCGAAGAATATCAACAATCATAGCACAATTAAGATGGCTCTTAATCTCCTTTCCCAATGGCCCATTTGCTCTCTTGCACGTTTACCACCACTTAGTCCTGTGATCCCAGCAGCACTGGGCCATAGGAATATGGCCCGGAAGATCAGACGGCCAGCAAGCGCTCAAATTTGTGAGCCACCCACTTTGAGGCGATCGGCGAATTACCAACCGACCATGTGGAGTCATGACTTCATACAGTCGTTAAAGAGCGATTACAAGGTGATCGAAATTCTTTAGTGGCCCAACTGTTACAACAGGGCACAAGTGCTCAAAATCCAAGCCACTTATCAGGTGGGACAAATGGGCTTGGGCTTCGCAACATTTCAGCCCGGCCCTTTTTTGTAAACCTAGGCGTGGATAATGCAACCCCTCCAAGAAAAAGGAACTAGAAATGGGCCGCGTTTGGCCCAGACCAGAATAGGCCATACTTGTAGCCAAGGCCCAAGCCCAAGAATGAGCCCAAGACCGATCCGACCCAGCCTGATAATTGATAATTTCTCATATAAATGTTCCAAATCTATTCGTTGATCAAGTGGGCCACACATGCTCAAAGAATAGACACCTAAAGGAGCAAAATCAACGGTTCAAAGTCAAGATGCATGGTTTGCCTTAGGAAGACATTTACATTAATTATATGGCATCTTTGTAGGATTTATAAGACATTTACATATGAAGTCAGGCCTAAAGCCAGGCCAGGTTCAAGGCCCATTGCACGCTTTTACCTAAAACCAAACTGGTCGTCCACATCTGATGCAAGCGTGTGGCTTATCAGACGGGGCCCACCAAGTGAGTGGCTTGGATACCACAAATATCTTGCACAGTGGGCCATGAGTCCCACGATGGAATAAATAATAATAATAAGAAAAAAAAAAAAAAAAGTCCCACGATGCATGACACTCCAACGGGTGCCCGTTTTCGTTTCTTCCATACATGGTTGGATGTGTGGATCACAAAGAGTATTGAGACTGTTATGCAGGGTGAAGTTTACGTGGGACGGGTTGAGGAGCTGAAGGAAGCTGCGAACCGTTGTCTTGAAGAAGCAGATGGCCCACTGGCCCAACTCGAGTTGATCGAACATCTCCAGCGTCTAGGGGTGGGCCGCCTCTTCGAAAAGGAGATCAACGATAAACTAAAGACCATATACATGGGTCACAAAGAAATGGAAACAGAGGGTGATATCCATTCTACATCTCTCTACTTTAGGCTCCTAAGAGACCATGGGTTTGAGGTCTCATCAGGTATGCACACTCTCTTGATTTTGATTCGGATTTTTTTTTATCCTTTTCCTGTGGGGTTGTCAATGGCCCAACATGATGAACACACTCAGATCATTTTCATGCACCAATCTCTTCACCATGCTCCAATCTAACTTAGGCCATATTCAATGGACAGACATATTTCAAAGATTCAAGGATGAGATGGGTAGTTTCCGAACGGGCCTTTGTGACGACCCGATCGGTCTGTTGAACCTTTATGAAGCTTCGTACCAAGGTATGGATGGAGAAACCATCTTAGATGAGGCCAAAGCCTTCACAAGCAATCATCTCAAGGAACTCAAGGAAAAGAACATACACCCAAACATTGGGATGCAGATAGAGCATGCATTGGAGCTTCCCGTGCATTGGAGGAAGCCAAGGTTGGAGGCTAGATGGTACATAGATTTCTATGAGAAAAAGGAAGACATGAATCCTATCTTACTTGAACTAGCTAAGCTGGATTACAACATGGTTCAAAGTACTTACCAAAGAGAGATTATGAAGGTCTCAAGGTACGGACATTAGATGTATGGTGCAAACATTTACTGGGCTAGACTCCTATTTTCCATCAGTTGTATTGAGGAGAAACCATGGACACTTGGTTGCATTTGTAGTACCACCCTCCACTCTTATTCCGAGCGAAAACCAGAGTTAGTGGGTGGTCCTAAACTGGATCTGTCCTCTACAAAGAAGATTCTTCATATTTAGTTGCAACGCACTGATCGGATGGTTCAGATCATCCGATTTGAATTATTTTTTTCAAGGCAGCCATAAAGAGTGGGTGATGCCAAATGGACGGTTAAGATGGATGATATTAATTGTCCAGATCATTCCTCCATACGTAGAGTCAAACTAAGAAATGCCAAAAAGACTTCTATGCATGAATATATGAACGTGATTTATATACGTATGTATTGTATGAGTTTGATGCCTACTAGTGATGCTATTTGTTTCTCTGTTCTGCTTAGCTGGTGGGCCAACATGGGACTTGTAAAGGAGTTGAGCTTTGCTAGAGACCGTCTGACGGAGTCTTTCTTATGGGCCATCGGAACAGTCTTTGATCCTCAGTTCCGACATTCCAGGGAAGTGCTTGCAACACTCGTTCAATTCATCACACTCGTAGATGATACGTACGACATTTATGGTTCGTTGGATGAATTGGAACTATTTACAGATGCGTTTGATAGGTAAGATGGGGCACTTGTATGAGATATCCTGACCACACACACCTACCCAGTAGACCCCATACTAGATGGCCATAATCCACAGAACACACTACTTAAAATTATTTAAAACTTCTAGTCATCAGAATAGTGGAGGTTTGGTGATTCTATTAATCACTGTCCAAGCCACTTATTCAACGGTTTGGATTGTCCATCAATGATGTGATTTTTCAGGTGGGACATTAATAACATCGAACAGCTCCCAGAATACATGAAGTTACTGTTTCTAGCTCTTTACAACAGCACCCACGATTTGGCCTACATCATTCTCAGGGAACATGGTTTGAACATCATCCCATATCTAAGGAAAGCGGTACAATACTACACTTTGGAACACTTTAATTTGGAAAGAGAGATGATAACTAACACCTATTACTATTGCTTAGCTGAATATTGGCTCATATGAATTGCAGTGGTTGGGTTATTGCAGAGCAGGCTTAATAGAGGCAAAATGGTACAACAGCGGCTACACACCAACACTGCAAGAATACGTAGACAATGCATATATTTCGATATCAGGGCCCCTCATGCTAATCCAAACGTTTTTCTTACTCGAGCAAAAACCATCAAAGGAGTCCATTGAATGGTTAATGAACGATCAAACTCTCATCCGCGCATCATCCATTATTTTCCGGCTCACAGATGATTTGGGAACTGCAACGGTATGCACCCTCTATTTCTTTGATTTGCAATAAACACCTTTGATTCTTCAGCTTCAATGGTTCATGAATCAAGCTAGTCCATCTGGTCTACTTTGGCTAAATGGTCCGGGGCATGTTCCTAACTTTAGGCCCATGAGTGAACCCAAAGACCCTTGTTTGTTGCACAGCACGCCAACAACGCCGGTGAACCGAGATCCAATCTCCGGTCTCACCCACAAACGATAAACAGGAAGAAAATAATAACTAGAAAAGAATCACACAAATCAACAATCCACAAGAAAGAGATTTACGTGGAAAAACCCCAACAAGGGTAAAAAACCACGGGTGCAAACTTCACTATGAAGAAAAACGAAGTTACAAGCAATGTACTTACCTTCTCCTATGCTCCCATGCACAGAGATGGCCCTTTTGCTAATCCTCTCGCCTTTTTTTCTCACCTTGGACGTATAAAAGCCCTAATCCCCATGCCTAATCCCGGTTTACACTCCTTTATATAGTAAACCCCGCAATTAGAACACAAAATAGGAAACCCGCGTCTTAAGCCTGCGGCCGGTCGGGTGCCCAGTCACTTTGACCGTCGAGCGCCCGGCCAATGCAAAAAACGTCCAGCAACAAAAGGCATAAAACAGATGAATATCGGGCGCCCGGTCACTTTGACCGTCGGGCTCCCGGCCATTCACAAAACGGTCCCGAGGATGAATTTCAGGCGCCCGATCATTTGATCGTCCGAGCGCCCGACCATACCTGGTGTGGTTGTCTCCACTCAACAATCTCCCACTTGGAGACAATCACCACATGATCCTTCGTCTTCTACATTCGGAATGCACCACCTCCCAGTCTTCAAGCCTGAAGACCAACCAAAGCTGAACAGAGCTTCAGCTTCTCCCGTGTGACCGCCTTGGTCAACATATCTGCAGGATTCTCACTTGTATGAATCTTCTTCAAAGCAATCGATCCATCTTCCAGTAACGAACGTATGAAGTGATATCTGATGTCAATATGTTTGGTCCTTGAATGAAAGGCTGAATTCTTAGCCAAGTGTATTGTACTCTAACTGTCACTGTACAGCTTGCAATCTGCTTGCTTCTTCCCCAACTCTTCCATAAAACCTTGCATCCACACCATCTCCTTGCACGCTTCTGTAGCTGCAACATATTCTGTTTCCGTTGTACTGATGGATACTATCTTCTGTAACTGAGAGATCCAACTGACTGCAGCACTACCCAGGGTAAAGACATACCCTATAGTGCTCTTTCTGCTGTCGATATCTCCTGCCAAATCTGAATCGACGTAGCCTTGTCGCTTGATTTCCGATCCTCCATAACACAGCCCTACATCCACAGTACCTACCAGGTATCTGAGGATCCACTTCACAGCTTCCCAATGTTCCTTCCCGGGGTTGTTCATGTACCTGCTAACAACTCCCACTGCTTGAGCAATGTCTGGCCTCGTGCTAACCATAGCATACATGAGGCTCCCTGTGGCTGACACATAAGGGACTTTAGCCATGTAGTCTCATTCCTCCTGCGTCTTAGCTCCTTGCTCCTTAAAAAGCTTGAAGTGGTTGGCTAATGGAGTGCTAACCGGCTTAGCACCTCCCATGCTGAATCGATCAAGTACCTTGGCTATATACTCTGCCTGTGACAAAACCAGCTTCTTGTTTTTCCTGTCACGCTTTGTCCTCATGCCTAGGATTTGTTTTGCAGCTCCTAAATCCTTCATGGCAAACTCTCTAGACAGTTGTATTTTGAGATCTGAGATGTCCTTCATGGTTGATCCGACCACAAGCATATCATCAACATACAGAAGAAGGATGATGTACGATGTATCAAACTTCTTCAAGTAACAACAGTGGTCTGCATGACATCTCCTGTACCCGTTTCCCGACATGAAACTGTCGAACTTCTTGTACCACTGCCTTGGAGCCTGCTTCAGACCATATAGACTCTTCTTCAGTCTACACACATTAATGTTCTCCTTTCCTGGTGCCACGTATCCTATCGGCTGATGCATATATATTTCTTCTTCAAGGTCTTCATGAAGAAAGGCTGTCTTAACATCTAGCTGCTCTAGATGTAAGTCCTCTTTAGCCACTATGCTCAAGACCATGCGAATCGTAGACATCTTCACCACAGGTGAAAATATCTCTGTGAAATCGATACCTGCATTTTGTTGGAACCCTTTCACAACCAGTCTAGCCTTGTATCGTTTCGAATCATCGTGCTCCTCCTTCAGTCTGTAAACCCACTTGTTATGAAGAGCTTTCTTGCCCTTGGGTAGAGTGACTAGCTCCCACGTACGATTAGACTCAAGAGAGTCCATCTCATCTTCCATGGCTTGCTCTCACTTAACCCGCATATCTGACCGTAACGCCTCTTCAAAACACTCTGGCTCACCATTATCTGTCAGCAGTAGATAATGTAAGGAGGGTGAGTATCGGACCTTGGGTCTCCTCTCCCGAGTAGACCTCCTCACAACCGGTGTCTGCGGCTCTGCCTCATCATGCTCCTGTGCATGCTCATCCTGTGGCACTGTGACACCCGTGTCCGGTAACTCTTCCAACTCTACGAATTTTTTCTCATCGGCCTTGTTCTGCTTTTGCTGCACACTGTCCTTATGCATCACCTTTTCATTGAAGATTACATCCTTGCTTCTGATAATTTTTCGGTTCTCTGCATCTCAAAATCGGTAGCCAAAATTATTCTGCCCGTAGCCTATAAACGTACACCTTCTGGACTTCACATCTAGCTTGTTTCTGTGCTCTGCATCAATGTGAACATAAGAAGTGCAACCAAACACTCTAAGATGTGCAAGGTTCACCTCTTTTCCAGTCCACGTTTCTTCTAGTAGCCCACCATCCAATGGTGCTGAGGAACTTCTATTGCTGAGATATACGGCAGTATTCACAGCATCTGCCCAAAAGGTCTTGGGCAACCCTGCATGTAGCCTCATGCTCTTAGCGCGCTCAAGGATGGTCCTGTTAATACGCTCGGCCACACTGTTCTGCTGCGGTGTCCCTGGAATCATTTTCTGATGTTTGATTCCATTTGCTGCACAATACTCCTCAAACCTCTTATCACAATATTCTCCCCCATTATTTGATCTGAGACACTTCACAGTTTTACCAATCCATTTTCTACCATAACTTTCCACTTCTTAAATACATCGAATACATCTGATTTGTATTTTAAGAAGTAGACCCACAGTTTTCTACTAGCATCATCAATAAAAGAAACAAAGTAACGTGAGCCACCAAGAGATGATACCTGTGCCGGTCCCCACACATCAGTGTGTACAAGCTCCAAAAGATGCATCTTTGGAGCGCGTCCTGTCTTCTTGAAGCTAACTTTCTTCTGCTTGCCATACACGCAGTCCTCACAGAATTCCAGATCGATTGCCTTCAACCCTGGTAGCTTCCCCTTTGACAATAGCACTTTCATCCTTTTCTCACTCATATGTCCTAACCTCTGATGCCATAACTGCCCGTTTATTCCAGTTGATGTAACTGCGAGTGAACTATACGATCCAGAAGTCACGTATAAGGTACCTTCCTTTTTGCCTCAAGATATAACCAAGGCACCTTTTGTGTCCTTCCATGCATCGCTCGTGAATGTCGTCACATATCGGTATCGGCCAACTGCCCCACCGAGATCAAATTCCGTCTCGAACTCGGTACATGTCTGACATCCTTCAGCTTCAAGACTGTTCCGTCTTTCTGACTTAAATGAACGTCTCCTTTGCCAACAATATTACATGGCTCATCATCACCCAGGTAGACTTTTCCAAAGTTACCTGAGACATAATCACGAAGAACTTCTTTTGATGAAGTGGCATGAAACGAAGCACCCGAGTCTATAACCCAAGACTCATTACGCGCATCAAGAGACAAGATCAACGCCTCTGTGTCACTCTCCTCAGATAGATTCACTGAATCCTTCCCACCTTGAGAGCTTCCTTCTTGTTTCTTAAGCGCTCTGCAATCACGCTTCATGTGCCCCTTCTTCCAGCAATGCCAACACCTGTCCTTGTCTTTCGGTCCCTTGGACTTATTCCTCGACTTAGAACGACCGTGTTTATTGCTACCTTTGTTTGAAGATCTTCCTCTTCCTTCAACGTTTAGAGCATTTCCTGAATCCCCTGAAGTTCCTGATGCCTTCCTTCTAGATTCTTCGTTTAAAATTAGACCGGCCACATCATCGAATTTCAACTTTGTAGATCCTGAAGAATTGCTCACGGCAATCACCAAACCATCCCAACTGTTTGCAAACTTAACAAGATCAATAGGGCCCTGACCTCGTCATCAAAAGTGATGCCAACGGATTCCAATTGGCTCGTGACTATATTGAACTCGTTTAGATGTTCAGCCATGCCCCCACCATCTGGCATCTTCATGTTGAAAAGCCGTTTCATGAGATGAACCTTGTTGGACGCCGAGGGTTTCTCATACATCGTAGCCAAAGCCTGCATTAATTCTTTTGTGGTCTTTACTTTGGATATGTTGAAGGCGACGCTCTTAGACAAAGAGAGTCGGATCGTTCTTAAAGCTTTTCGATCCATTAAAGCCCATTCATCATCTGTCATCTTCTCTGGTTTCTTCTCTTTTCCTTCTAGAGGAATGTAGAGGTCCTTTTGATACAGATAATCCTCCATCTGCATCTTCCAGAAGGCAAAGTTTGAACCATCAAACTTCTCAATTCTAGTTTTTCCATCTTCTGCCATCGCTCCCAGTTGAACTAAACCAATAGCTCTGATACCAGTTGTTGCATAGCACGCCAACAACGCCGGTGAACCGAGATCCAATCTCCGGTCTCACCCACAAACGATAAACAGGAAGAAAATAATAACTAGAAAAGAATCACACAAACCAACAATCCACAAGACAGATATTTACGTGGAAAAACCCCAACAAGGGTAAAAAACCACGGGTGCAAACTTCACTATGAAGAAAAACGAAGTTACAAGCAATGTACTTACCTTCTCCTATGCTCCCATGCATAGAGATGGCCCTTTTGCTAATCTTCTCGCCTTTTTTCTCACCTTAGACGTATAGAAGCCCTAATCCCCGTGCCTAATCCCGGTTTACACCCCTTTATATAGTAAACCCCTCAATTAGAACACAAAATAGGAAACCCGCGTCTTAAGCCCGCGGCTGGTCGGGCGCCCAGTCACTTTGACCGTCGGGCGCCCGGCCAATGCAAAAAACGTCCAGCAACAAAAGGCATAAAACAGATGAATATCGGGCGCCCAGTCACTTTGACCGTCGGGCGCCCGGCCGTTCACAAAACAGTCCAGCAGCCTATGGCTGAAACAGGATGAATTTCGGGCGCCCGGTCATTTGACCGTCCGGGCGCCCGACCATGTCTGGTGTGGTTGTCTCCACACTCAACATTGTTGACTGTTCATTCTACATATTTTCCATGGACACAGCATGAAGTAGCAAGAGGTGATGTTCAAAAAGGCATCCAATGTTACATGCATGAAGCTGGTGTTTCAGAAGAAATTGCCAGGGAGCACATCAAAGCTGTAATCAGTGATGAATGGAAGAAGATGAACCGATACCGAGCCACTCTTTCTGCATTACCCAAGTCTTTCCTTGCTGCTGCATTTGATTTACCACGGATGTCGACTTGTACGTACCTTTATGGAGATGGATTCGGCGTCCCTGAACATTCAAAGGACAGTTTCATGTCACTGGTGGTTGAACCAATTGCGCTTTAGGAAAGATAAGCATGCTTTGGTTATCGTTAATGTCATGTGTGGTGGTTATGTGCATGGTATGAAATTTTATTACTATCAACCTGAAATTAGGCCTGGCAACAGGTCGTGTTGAATTGTGTTCGTGACATATCGTGTTCGTGTCGTGTAAAAAATTTGCTCATCCAAACCCGACCTATTAATTAACGGGTTGAAATCTAGAAACCTGTTGGGGTCCCAAAAGTGAGGATCCCCGAAATGATGATTCCGAATGCCAAAACCATCACGCGGTCAGATTTAGGGCCAGTGCATCGAAAATCGTGGCACGAATCATGACACACGCATCGGATTTGCCTCAAGTATGAAATTGGGCCGGTAGTGGACCCCACCAGACACCGTGACCAAAACTGTCCAAAATTGGGACGGTACCTCAATTATGAAGAAGTAGGAGCAGTGCATCGGCATTCATCGCGAGGCGGACCCCGCAAACCCCCCAATTTGCAAAACCCAAATCTGCGGGACACGAATACGTCCAGCGCATCCAAAAAATACATTTTAGGACGCACTAGCCCCAGCGCATCCAAAAAATCAATTTATGGACGCACTGCGCCCAGCGCATCCAAAAATACATTTTAGGACGCACTGGCCCCAGCGCATCCAAAAAATCAATTTATGGACGCACTGCGCCCAGCGCATCCAAAAATACATTTTAGGACGCACTGGCCCCAGCGCATCCAAAAAATCAATTTATGGACGCACTGCGCCCAGCGCATCCAAAAAATGCATTTTAGGACGCACTGGCCCCAGCGCATCCAAAAAAATCAATTCATGGACGCACTGCGCCCAGCGCATCAAAAAATTCAGTTAATTTCAGAACGCGCTGGCAGCTGGCGCGTCCTGCAAACCAACTCCTGGACTCCGATCATTTCGCGACGCGCCGACTCATTTTCTCGACGCGCTACACGTGTCAACCGCCTATTGGACGACGATACCTATAAATACCCCGCCCACCGCCTCATTTGCATCATTCAGCGAGAGAGAGAGGACCTCGTCGCCGAAAAACTTTGCCGACCGTCGGAATCCTTCTCCGACCGCCGGAACCCTTCGCCGGAAATCGCACCTCCGATCACACCAGGTCCGGAGGAATGACCAAGTCATCTTTTTCGATGCGCCGGTCCCAGCGCATCATAAAAGTGACCTGGCGCATCAGGAAAATCCTCGGCGGATTACACAAACCATCAATTATGGCATTTTAAGGATGCACTGGCTCCAGCGCGTCATAAAATTACCCAGCGGATCGTAAAAATACAAGTTTTCGAGTCAAAGCTATTTTATGGACGCACTGGCTCCAGCGCGTCGCAAAATTACCCAGCGCATCAGGAAATTAGATTTTAAGGACGCACTGGCTCCAGCGCGTCATAAAATTACCCAGCGCATCATGAAAATCATTTATGGACGCGCTGGCCCCAGCGCATCAATAAAATCAGGCCAGCGGATCGTAAAAATCAGCACTTTGCGCATTCGTCTTAGCTCCTTTAAATCCTCATTTTATAACATTTTTAAGCCCCGTTTGAGCCTATTTTGGGTATTTCGAGCGTTCCGGACGCAATGGAGCAGTCAAACGACCCATTCGGGCTACCCAATGAGCAGAACACAAGCCATCGAAGTCCGATCCAACCCAACGAGCTGAATGGAACATTTCTCCTGAAAAGAGGCCGCCGGCGCCCAGAATTATACTGATGCATCATCATTACGTGTACTATCATAATATGACCCGAATCCAGGTCTGGACTAAGCAAAGGGGACTATGGTTAACACGATAAACCACATCAGGAGAGTTCTAAACTATCACACACAATCTGTTAAAAAACTGATATTCCAAGAACAGTCGATGCCCTACCCATCCAAACGGCATCCGCTGGTTGAGCTGCGCAGGTACACACAACTGTAGAATGGACTTCCCGAGGTCACCTGTCCCTACACTGACAGGCACGGGCCCAGAGTCGTCCATCTCAGCCATAAACCCTGACAGTCTCAGCCCGGATCTCCGGTCAAAACATGGGACATAGACATCCGACTCGCACAAAGGTGGATCAGTCTATAACAAACACAGGTCTCCGTGACCATACAAACACAGGTCTCCGTGACCATACAAACACAGGTCTCCGCGACCATACAAACACAGGTCTCCGTGACCACCAAAACACAGGTCTCCGTGACTAATGAACTCTGAGACCATAGTCCCCGCTGACTAGTCTTTTGCCTTTTAATCAAGGGTCATCGATCATTCGATGTAATTAAGGGCTCGTGCCAGATCACGGCCTGGAATGTACAAGATCTCAGAATCTCTGGAATAAAATTCGCCTTGCGATATCTTTTCCCTTGTGTACTTTGGTGAATGCTTGTGATTATCTACGAATTTTTCTATATTCAGAACCCCAGAGCAACAAAACACCACATTTCAGAAAATGTCATTGCGATACATTTTCTAGTTCTAACAAACTGGCGACTCCGCTGGGGATCGAACCGTACCAGAATATCTGGTTACATCTGAATATATGGACACTCTGAGATCAATTGCTCGCAAGCACGAATATACACATAAGAAAGCTACCGCGAGGCGTAATGTTTCGGCGCCCTTCGAGCGTCAAACTGGCGACTCTCAACGGGAACGTTCCTCCCTTCATCTTTAAGGCAATAGACATTCAAAAAGGTTTTCGAACCCACAATTCCCACAACTACACGTATTTTGTCTCCTTCTTGCTTATTTTGTCAATTTATGCACTGCGATCGATGGGCTCATACTCCCGACCGCGCTTGTGAACTGTTCTAATGATTTTTATGACATACCAGAACTAGCAAGATACTAGGACAGACAGAAGAAATGGCATGTTCAATGACCGGTTCATGCACCTTCCTTACCTCCGGAGGCTTCAGCTTCCCTCACTTCATTCCAGCCACGACGGTTGCTTCTAGTTCAGGATGGCAGATGGTCAAAACACGCCAACAGAAGAAAGGGCAGAAGAAAGTAGCCAACTTAGCAACATACAAGAAAGCGAATGTTGCAAGACCTTGCCCGGCGACCAAGGGACAGTGGCAACCAAAACAAGGGCAGAAGACTTCCACCAGCGGTCAGGCCACGTCAGCCACGTCCTCAGTGCCCGCAATGAATTTCGAACAATTTCCGCCATTGTCCAAGACCACCCCTGCCACACGAAAATCAACCAAAACCACGATCGCGAGGAGCTCCAAGCCCACAATAGTTATCGAGCCAGGACAGGGGCAGAACCAGAAGGCCCGGCCAGTGCTGGTCGCAATGGTCCAGGTAGCAGAAGCAGAAGAGGGATCGTATGAAGCAGACGAACTGCCTACGGTCCAAGATCAGATCGACAGACTAGTTCAGGCTAATCGGGAAACGAATGAACGAATGAGAGAGATCCAGGAAGCCTTGACCACTTTAATAGCTCAAAATGCTACTCGAAGCCTTGCACCACCTACGCGCCCATTAGCTGAAGAATCTCAAGGGGCAGCAGGAGAGCCAGCTAGTGCTGAGCCACTCACCCAGGCCAGGAGAGTTCCAGCGGAACGAATAATAGTTCCAACTACACAAATGACGAGAGAAGAACTGTCGCAAACCATTGCAAGTCTCATGCGACAAGAGAAGGAGAAGGAAAGAGGAACCGGGTATAAATATCAGGTCCCATACCCTCTGAAAATAGAAGAAATACCATTTCCGGTCAACTTCAGATGTCCGGATTTCGAAAAGTTTGACGGAAGGGGGTCACCAGAAGAACACATCACTCGCTTCCTCACAGCATTGGGAAACTGGTCGACCGTCCCACAGTACTGTATGCGATTATTCGGGTCAACGCTGACGGGGAAAGCTTTCCAATGGTACATGTCGCTACCAGCAGGATCAGTGAAGTCATGGGAGCAAATGCGAGACAGTTTTATTTCAAAATTCTTCTCCATAGAAAGAGAAACATCAGTGACAGATCTGGCTTTGATCAGACAAAGGCAGGGCGAACCCGTGGAGAGATTTATGGACCGATGGGGAACAATAGCGGCTCAGTGTCAAGAGTTACCCAGCGAGAAAGATCAGATAAAGATGTGCATGCGAGCCCTGGACCCAATGATATCCTACGGGTTGTCAGGGAACAGTTTTCACTTTTTCCGAGAATTAGCCACCAAAGCACACCTGGTAGAGGAAGCCGCAGCACGGGTAAATCTCAGACCCGAAAGGCAGAAAAGAGAAGGAGTGAGGATTGCCGAGACGCACAACGTAAACAAGGGAAAAAATACGATAGATCGAAAACGGCCCGCCGCGGATTCCGAGACAGACACGAAACCAACACCTACCCAAGAAAAAGGCAAGAGGCCCTACGCTCCTCAGAGAATAACAATAGCCGAGAGGGAAAGAGCCAACGGCCCATACACCTTCGACATGACCGACCTGATCCCCATCATGGAGCAATTGGTAGAAGAAAAGGTAATTTGCCTGCCAGAACCGATTCGGCCCCACGAGGTTGGGAAGGTAGATGATCCCCGGTATTGTAAATACCACCGGTGCCTGAGCCACAAGACGGAAGACTGTTTTAGCCTGAAAGGAAGGATACAGGGGTTGATCAACCAAGGGGTAATCAGTATGAAGGCACCAGAAACAACAACGAGGGAAACAGCAGGGGTAGTTTCAGCCCTCCCCTCGGATAAGAATACCCAATTGCATGCCCTATCCCCTGAACCTGAAGAACCTTGGACTTTAGTTAGCAGCCAGAAGAGACTCGAGAATCGAAGAAGACTCCTCGACCGCAAGAAGAAAGGGACAAGAAAGAAGGATAGCCAAGGGAAGAGCCGACTTATAAAGACTCAGGTACATTGCGCAATGGTGTCATTCATAGAACAGCCATCAACAGAAGAGACATTGCGGACAGGTAAAGAAGAAGTCAATGCCGTCATCCTCCGATCCGGAAGACAGATGCCAGAGCGCATTCGGCCAGAACCAATCGATGCAACGCAAGAAGACGAAAACCCGAGTATACCCGTAACAAGGCCCCAGGGACAGAAGTTGAAACAGAAAGCTGTCGAAGCCACGACCAGTCGTCCGGAGCCAAGACAAGGGGCAGCACCAGTAGTGTATGATGTCGTGTCACACCTACGAAGGGTCCCGGCCCGCCTGAGCATATACGACGCCTTGTGTCTTTCAAAGGTGTACAGGGAAATGTTGATCAACGCGCTGCTAGACAGTGAAGCCAGAGAAATAATGATGACAGAAATTGAAGCAGAAATGAGCGATCCAGACAAGTTTTGGGAAGGAAACGCGCCAATTCAACAAGCAATGCAAATAGATCATCCCTCTATAATCACATTCTCCGAAGAAGATCGCACAATTGAAGCAACAGACCACAACCGACCGTTGATGGTCACGGGAACAATTAGAGACACGGAGATCAAGCGATGCATGCTTGACGATGGGTCCACGGTGAATATCATGTCATTAAAGACACTCCAAAGATTGGGTTACAGGCCATCAGCCCTGCGTCCCAGCACCATGGTCATTCAAGGGTTCAATCAGGACAGCCAGCGCACTCTAGGGTCGATCACTGTGATGCTAGAAATTGAAAGGTTGAAGACAAAAGTAACATGCCAAGTAATCGATGCAGTAACAACGTATAATCTTCTGCTAGGGAGACCGTGGCTCCATCAGAATCGCGTCATCCCCTCAACCTATCATCAGTGCTTTAAGTACAACAGAGAGGGAATTCAGTACAGAGTGGCAGCAGACCCAAAGCCGTATACAATCGCAGAATCATTCTTAGCCGATGCTCGGTATTACGACATGATCGACGAAGGGGGAGACACGAAGAAGCCCGGCGCAATGCGGAAAGGGCAAGGGGCAGAACCGAAAGTCAGCAAGTTTGAACAGAGGGCCAAACCTCAATCCATTATTCAGAAAGAAACAAGTCAGGCAGCTGAAGGACCTCAAAGGACTACCAAAAAATTCTACATAGTCCCGAAACACTTGCGACAGCCCGGGCAGTCCGTCCTAGAGATGATCTCGAATCAGCACATGAGTGTGCTCAAATCTAGCTTCAATATGCCAGCGCCAAAAATAGGAAGAGTTAAGCCTTTTCCGAAGGCTCCAAACCAGTTCGTGGTACCGCCAAATACCAATACAAAGAAAGAAATCAAATTTTATTCAGTGACAGATGAACCTGCACGGTCCAAGGACGAGGTTGAGAAACCACTTCGCTTACCTCAGCCCATAGAAGAAGGGAGATACAGTGAAGCCAGCCGTAACATCATGAAAAGTATGGGCTTCTGCTGTTCAGAATCAGCCTTGAATGGTAGAATGTTAGCGCCGTTCGAAGAAAACAACAAAGTCCATCAAGGAAGAGAAGGGTTAGGGGCAAAAACGAAGATCAGACATGTTAATATGGTGACAATCAATACTACGGAAGAGGTACAACCACAAGAGGTAGCTGACGTTATCCAGCCCAGTGCCGCACCTGCACAGATAGAGGACGGGGGACAGCCCACGATAGACGAGCTTGAAGAAATAAATCTGGGAACCCTAGAAGACCCTAGAAATACGTACCTAAGTAAAAATGTCCCAGAAGAGGAGAAAGAGAAATACATCCGACTGTTGAGGGAAAACAGGGACGTATTCGCTTGGACATACTCAGAAATGCCGGGGCTTAGTCCAGCAATCGCGATGCACAAGTTGGGCATCTTGAAAGGGAAGAGGGCGGTCAAACAGCCTCAACGACGATTCCACCCAAATATAGTGCCCAAAATCGAAGAAGAAGTCGAAAAGTTAATCCAGGCCGGGTTCATCCGAGAGGTTAAGTACCCACAATGGATCTCAAACATTGTGCCGGTCAAGAAAAAGAATGGTCAAATCCGAATCTGCGTAGACTTTCGGAACCTCAACGAAGCATGCCCTAAGGATGATTTCCCACTACCTATCCCAGAGTTACTGATCGACAGCACGACAGGATACGCAGTGATGTCCTTTATGGATGGTTACTCGGGGTATAATCAGATTCGTATGGCTCCGGAAGATGAGGAATCAACAGCCTTTCGTACAACGTTGGGCATATACTGTTACCGTGTGATGCCGTTCGGGTTAAAGAACGCAGGGGCAACGTATCAACGCGCGATGCAAGTAATCTTCTAGGATATGATGCACAAACATGTCGAATGCTATGTAGACGATCTGGTAGTGAGATCAGTCGGGCACGAACAGCATAGGGAGCATCTACGGCAAGTATTCCAAAGACTGAGAAAGAAAAGCCTGCGCATGAACCCATTGAAGTGCACGTTCGGGGTTTCCTCTGGCAAGTTTTTGGGGTTTGTTATCAGACATCGAGGAATAGAAATTGACCCAACAAAGATTAAGGCAATTAGGGAGATGCCGCCACCGAAGAATCTCAAAGAGCTGAAAAGTTTCCAAGGCCGAGTCGCGTACCTAAGGAGGTTCATCTCGAACTTGTCCGGTCGTTGTCAACCATTCTCGCGCCTCAACAAGAAAGGAGTTCAGTTTAAGTGGGACGATGCTTGCCAGAAAGCGTTCGACTCTCTGAAAGACTTGCTCGACAAATCTCCAGTCCTCGCGGCACCAATTAAAGGGGAACCACTAATCCTCTACATTGCCGTCGGTGAAAATTCACTTGGAGCCCTCTTAGCCCAGAAGAACGGAGAAGGGAAGGAAAGCGCGCTTTATTACCTGAGCCGCACGCTGGTGGGAGCCGAATTTAACTACTCAGCGATCGAGAAGATCTGTTTAGCACTGATCTTTGCCGTTAAAAAGCTCAGGCATTACTGTCTCTCTCACCAGATAACATTAATATCTAAGGCGGATCCCCTCAAATTTCTCATGAACAGACCTATGTTGTCCGGACGATTGGCCAAGTGGGCCCTTCTCCTGTCAGAATTCGACTTGACATACATGCCGGCTCGAGCCGTCAAAGGACAAGCTATCGCAGACTTCCTTGCCGCACATCCGGTACCAAGCGGCGAAGAAATAGAGTATGACCTCCCAGACGAGCAGGTCATGGCGATTAATGAAACACGCCATTGGGAGATGTATTTTGACGGCGCGGCCAGAGCAGTAGGGTCAGGGGCGGGAATCATATTCATCAGTCCGCAAAGGGACCTGCTACCCTATTCATTCACATTAGTCCCGGCATGCACCAACAACGAAGCTGAGTACCAGGCTCTTATTATTGGATTGCAGTTGGCCCTAGAAATGCAAATCAAGGAAATGCGTATCTACGGTGACTCTAGGCTTGTCATCGGACAATTGACGACAGAGTACGAAGTCCGTAAACCAGAATTATCACCCTATTGCCACCAAGCGCAGTCCCTGTTTGAGCAGTTTCGGAACAGCAGTATCTCACATATACCAAGGCAGGAGAATATACGAGCTGATGCACTCGCCAGTTTAACCGCTGCTTTAGCTAACCCTGGAGGCAGCCCACTTCAGGTTACGATTGAAGAAAGAAGAATCCTGCCAACGACTGCGATGCGCAACGGAGAATTGAGCACCAATCCCATTTGCTGCTTTGAGATCACAGAGGAAGATGATTGGAGAAAATCATTCATCGATTATCTGAAGTACGGATTTCTGCCAGAAGATCCCAAGATGCGCACACAAATCAGAAGGCGTGCCAGTTCATTTGTGCTCCAAAATGACATACTTTACAAGCGGTCCTACGAGGGGATATTGCTGCGATGCCTAAACCAAGATGAAGCACGTAGTACATTAAAAGAAGCTCATGGCGGAGAATGCGGTGCTCATCAGGGAGGAAAGAACTTACACCACCGTGTACGACACATGGGTTACTACTGGCCGACAATGACGAAGGACGCGATAGAATACGTAAAGAAATGCCACCAGTGTCAGATCCATGCCGATATCATACGTTCGCCACCGGAAGAGTTGCATCAATCAGTGATGTCCTGGCCTTTTGCAGCCTGGGGCATGGACGTGATCGGACCAATTAGTCCGCCATCCTCCCAGGGACATCAGTACATCCTCGCGGCAACCGACTATTTCTCCAAATGGGCCGAAGCAGTTGCCCTGAGAAATGTGAAAGCCAAGCATGTCGAGGGTTTCGTTCGTCACGCCATATTATACCGGCATGGTATTCCCGAGAGAATCACCACGGACAACGGGACACCCTTCAAGAATGCTGTCATCGATAAACTGTGCGCAAAATTCAAAATCAAGCATTGCTACTCATCACCCTATTATCCTCCTGCGAATGGGCTAGCCGAAGCATTCAATAAGACCATTGTGAAGATTCTGAAAAAGACAGTGGCAGAGAATAAGAGGAACTGGGACAGACGGTTGCCCGAAGCACTGTGGGCTTATCGAACTACGCACCGCACGGCCACCCGGGCTACGCCTTACTCACTGGTATACGGTACAGAAGCTGTAATCCCGATGGAGATACAAGTTGAGTCGCTACGGGTCGCTCTCCGACACTCCCTGACAACCGAACATAATGCCAAGAGCCGGATGGTCGAACTTGATAATCTGGATGAAAAGAGGCTCGCTGCCCAGCAAAGGCTCGAGATATATCAAAAGCAAATTTCCGCAGCGTACGATAAGCGCGTTAGAGGCAGATCATTCAAAAGGGGCGATCTCGTGTTAATGATGAAGCGTCCAGCACCGCTCCAAGGATCGAGGAGCAAGTTCGACCCAAAGTGGGACCCCGTCTGCATTATCGACGAAGTGTATTCCAACGGGGCCTATCGGGTAATAGATTGCAAAGGACAGGGTGTCAGTTCGCTAATAAACGGTCGATTCTTGAAAAGATATTACACCTGACGTAAAACTATCATTGCAAGTTGTAAACGCCCCGATAGAGGGAATGTGATAGAACAAATGCCAAAAGAAAGAGTGCCGTGCTATGACTAAACTAAAAAGCTGATCATCTGCTTTATGCTTACACAGGTATTGGAAGGGTCACCAAAGCTCGAGGCACGTCAAGCAAGACACGATGCCTTTTCGAGAATATTAAAATCAAGATAAGCCCTAAGCCAAGGCTCGGCTACATCCTCGTACACACGCGTAGGTTCAAGTCCTAAACAGGGGGACGTTCCTTTCCGAATAGCACAATCTGTTTTGCATTCAAACTCAAGAGGAACGACAAACGGGCCAAGAAGCACCATATGAACTCATCATCACACTAGCATACATAATGATACAACACTCATTACAACGTGTTTTAAAACTACAAAAGAATCATTATCGTTACATTACAGCCTAACCATCTAAAGTTCTCAAGCACTGCTCTAGTAGGTTAACCGCGGACCCCGCGATTGCCTTTTGTCTTGCCTCAGCCTCGGCCAGGACTTGAACAGGGTCGGGAGTATCTTGAAGAGACCGCTGCAGCTCCGTGATCCGTGCCCTCACAGCGTCACATTCCGTCTTGCGTTGGTCAATAGAAGACTGCAGGGTTGCTTTCCGACCACCAAGTTTCGAAAGTTTGAAATGGACGACAGAATGTTCGGCACGTAATCGGGCCATCTCATCCTCAATTTCTGCAAGACGCCTGGTGACCTCTTGGTGCTCAGTATCCACAGCCTGCCAATCCCTCTGCACTGCGGCCACGTCTACCTCGTGCAACTCTAGTTCCGGAAGAAGGGACCGCAACTGACCGCGTTTTTCTTCAATAGAGTGGTCAGTCCTAAAGTGCCTTGCATCGTTCACTTGAGCCACACCGTCTTTGAATTGTGACACATGGTTGACTATCGAAGAGATGTCGACCCCAAGCCACGTAGCAGTGAGTTCCAGCGCCTGCAGCGCCTCATCCAAGATGGACCCTTCGTCTCCTTTCCTAAGCGAATCAACGATGTCGGACAGTAAACTCTTCAGAAGGTTCGCCTTGGTCCTTGATAAGCCTCGGAGAGACGAGAGGAATGCCTCGGGCAGGACTACAGGAGCCGGGACGCTGGCAGGGGCAGTGGCTGGTAAAAGAAACGGTAAACGTTAGCACACTGAAGAGAGAAAAGAAGCGAACAAACGATGAAGGAAAATATTATACCAGTAGGGATTTCATCACCCGGTACACTGGTTGAGGCAACAGGTCTCGACGAGCTGGGGGCATATCCAACCACGATTTCCGCTGCCGGCTCGAGCATTTCAGGAGAAGAAAGAATGACGACCTCAGAGGCAGAGATAGCCAGGGCTGGTTCAGCGGCCAGGGGCACTTCGGCAATAGGCTCTGGAACGCTAGTGACCTCTGCAAGCATGATTCCTCGGGGAGGGAGTGAGGCCTCTTCTAATGAGACAACGGGTCTCGCCTCAGGAGCAGGACCAAGGTTCATTCCTGCTTCGATATTGACAGGAACGGTAAGGAAGGGGTCTTCAGCTCGCGGCTCACCATCGACGTCCATAGGGACGGGTTCTATGTCTACCTCAGGAACAGATCGCTCATACACTGGCTCGCTACCCTCGCCTCCCTCCACGGGATGATCTCCGCCGAGACCCGCCTGCGAACTCATCTCCCCTTCCTCCCTTGGACCGCTCGCATCATCGGTCGGGACGCTGCCGGCAGCCCCGGGGGGTTGGCTCCGCGCCTTCTCAGCTCTATACAACTTCAACAGGTCCTTTATTTTCTTACCGCCGTCAGAAACAGAGACGCGATGAGCAGTCTTTATGCGGGGACCAGAACGTTCAGGAGATAGTTCGAAATCACTATCCTCGGGCGCAAAACGTCTGGACAGGCCCGTCCGACTTGCCGGGCTTTGGCCGCGACCTCCCTCACCACCGCCTTCTCCGTCACCACCATCATCACCACCGCCTTCTCCGTCACCACCATCATCACCACCGCCTTCTCCGTCACCACCATCATCACCACCGTCATTCCCTTCGCCGCCATCATCCGCCTCCTCTTCACCACCGTCATTCCCTTCACCACCATCATCATCGCCAATGTCATAACGCTCCCTCTGCCCCTCTGTCATAGGACCGACAAGTGGGGAATCCGGGTTCCCTTGCAACGTAACCCTCTGGCCATGAGCGACCCACCCCTCGAGTGTATGCTCGGGCTTCTCATGATCTATTATGACGTTCAATGAGGTCATGAACTTCTGCACGCCAGGGGTAGCCAGTTGGCGAAGTGGCTCTGCTACGTACCCTAAGCCGTCGGCAGGAGTAGGATTAACAATCGGAGGAGAGACGAAGACGGGATCTGTCACGTGTCGGTTATTGCGAACCAATGAATATTGGTGGGCCCACCACCGCATCCATCCATACGTGGCGCCGGGGACATACTCCGTCCCGGGAACGATGAAAGAACAACCTGACCTGGTAAGCAGAAGCTGTCGCCATATCCACTTCCAATGGATCGGCCCTGTGCCGTATGCCCGCTGCTCCCTTGTCACCGGCTCGATCAATTCCGGTACCCCTTGATCATAACCGAACTGCCTGGCGAATCGGTTCGGGTAGTATGGTTCTCTCCAAAATTCAGCGCCCTCTCTTAAAGGCAACGAACTCGGGCGAATGGACACCAAGAACGAGCGGTGATAAGAGCTGAGACTCTCATCGTCGTCAAGCAGGTCCGGATCCTCGCTGTTAGTTCCCGAGAAGAGGAAGAAGTCGACGTCGTCATGGCGGGCTATCTTCGTCTCGATAGTCGCCGGATTTCCGCTGATCATCTTCCGTTTTTGAAAAGCGTGTAGTGGAACAGATCCCCTCTGGATGAAGTCCTTAAGCTCCATGCCGTATACCCACGGGAAGTAGACCTCAAGCCATCCCGAGAAGAAATGCCACCCACAATAAGCAGAATTCAATCCGAAGGATGCCGAACCTTTGTTGCTAATGACACCGCCGAAGGCCCGATATATTGAACACAATACTACTGGGGCCAATGCGTAGCGATGACCATCGGCCAAACTCCCCGCCACGGCGAAACAGGAAACTCGCACACTGTCCGCTTGCTTAGAGCTCGGGAGGGCCACGCAACACAGCCAATAGGCCAAGAACCCGGCAAGTTCGCAGGTAGGGGATAGCTTATTCGGCCGCGAAAATTTCTTCTTCATCTTGGCCTCCAAGAGTAATTTATCCTTGCGACCTTCATCGCTCAATCCGTAATCCAAGCTGAGACAGGAAGAAAACCATCAGCGGAAGAAAAAGAGAATGAAACAGTGCGCGAACAGTGCAAGACAAGAGAAGAAACTCACTTCAGGCCATGGCTAAAGTACACTAGCCAGTCTTCGAAAGGCACTTTATCTCTGGAGGATAGAAACTGCGGCAACTCCGCGAACAATTCGTAGCAGGCTGCAGAATAAAAGCCTTCATCAACACCCTTCTTCTTCTTGGACAGCTCCTCATCACTAGGAGTCCATTCATCATAGATTCTGCCGCGAATAGGAAGACCTGCTATCCGATACAGATCCCAGAGGGAGATGCTCATTTCTCCGCAAGGCAGATGAAAGGAGTTGGTGACAGAACTCCAATGATTCAGGAACCCCTTATAAATGCAAGGTTCTCGATGGAAATAGCTCGATGTCGCTTGAATGGCCCGAAGGAGACCTACTTGCTTCAAGACCTCTTCGTGCCGCTCGACTATCCGATTGGCCCAAGCTTCATAACCGGGATGAGGGCTCAAATGTCCTCGGGTCCTGAAACCCCCAGTAGGCCAAATTTCTGCATCAGACAGAGGACGAAACCTTTGGCGCAGGGTCTCGTAATAGTGAGTCGGAAAGGGCAGATGAGGGTCGTGGTTCGGTTCCAAAAATATCATGTCCTTCTCCTCAAGGACAGACTGCTGAGTGCCGTTCTTGGATATGGCACAGTTGACGAACGTCTCTGGAATGGACGTCCAGGAATCGACGCTATAGAAAGAATTTGCGCGACGTATATCGGAGGGCTCGATGCTCGGTAGAGAGCGGTATCTCTGGAAGCTTTTAGGGAAACGGATGAACTGCTTCGTATAAGGGTTGCGGATTACAAGGGATGATACTGGCAGCTTCACAGAAGACCAGACAACCCTCATTTTGTCGAACTTCGACTTAGTCTGGTTTTCTATATAGATTTGCTTGGCGCTCTTCCCAGTCGTCTTTGGACGACCGCGCTTGGCAGACTGAGCAGGCTCAATTGGGCTCGCTTCGCCCTCTTCGGACCCGACAACCTCATCGGTCCGAAAACCTTGTAAGGGAGCGTACCACGCATCCCACTCCTCCTGGGTACCCTCATCAGGAGGGGGCGGTAAGACCTTGTCGCAAAGTATCTTTCGCTGGACATTCTTTGGAAGGGTCAGAATACGTTCGTAGAAATTGAATGTCTCGGGCGGGAGAAACCACTGTGGGTTCTCAGCTGACGGTCTAGAAGTCTGCTTGGTGGCGGCCCGCTTACGCTTGGATGGAGTTTGAGACGGACCCGAAGGACCGGCTTGCGAAGGGTCGCTGGCCATTATAATCTGCAATGGCGTAGAAAAGGGGCTTAAGTACAGAGCACGTGAAAATATCCTCATAAAGACAATTAAGCATTCACAAAATCCAAAAGCATAAGAAGCAACAAGTGAACGAAGAACAGGCACCGATCCAGGCCAATGCACAACATCACCAACCAATGAGAATGAAATGAAATGACAACACCAACATCATCACAAACGCGCAAGCTTTCAAAAGACAGAAATAAGGCGGAAAAGTATAAATAGCATTCATTAAACCACGAGGGCCATGCCAAAGCCCAAACCATTCAAAGTCAATTGTTTTGAAAAGATAAAAAGCCGACAGTCAATATTAAATGACCCAAAATTGTGGGGACCCCCTCCCCCAAGCCAGAAAATGAAGATTTCAGTCTTGCACCAGAGGAAGAACTCGAGCCCTCAGCTCATCGACCCTCGCTTGAATCAGGGCCTCCTTGTAGACCAAGTCCACCAAGATGGAGATGCATTGTTGTACAAGGTCGAAGTTCAGGTGCTCAGCATCAGCGTAGTTCCTTATCGCGGACAAGTCAATCGCCAAGTCATCGTGCTCCCGGAGAGCCGCCCTGACCATCCTCCAAATGCCAGCACGACGATCCGGGTATTCGGCCTCCGCCAAGGGAATGAGCCAAGCCAGGAATCTCCTACTCTCCCTCTTCTCGTCCCTTAGGAAGTGGAGACGTTTCGAGAGGGACAGAAAGGAAGCAGCAAGAGAAGGCTCCGCCGCCTCCAGAACCGCCAATTCCTCCAGGAGGGAAGAATCGCCGATGTAGCCAGATATAGCCTCCTTGCGCTCATCGGAGATGCCCGCCATCGCCGAGATATTCTGCATAGCCCAGAGGATCGGGCGGGATTCAGCGCCAAGGCGAGTCGAGGCTTCAGCCACCTCATCGCATTGATTAGCAAGAGATGACCAAGCCTCGGGTTGGTCCAGATCGTTTAATAGCCGCCCCATGCAGTCACGAGCCGCGCGGAGGGAAGCACGGGTTATGACCATCGTCTGCTAAAGAACAAGACAGATGAACCCGTAAGGCAGTCTGACAGAAGGAAAATGCACAAAACCGCTCACGCAAAGCCAGAAAAGCCGAGAAACGACATGCAAAGGTATGCTTGAAACAACACTTTAAAATCGTCATTAGAATTGCCGGGGAGTCTCCCAAGTGTGTGAGACCCTACGCCTCCATGAGACGACTGGCACGCATGCGCGAACACGAAACAGAGGCATGGGGGTTCACGCCCTTTGGAGACACGACGGACCGCCGGTGCAAAACCCGCAAGAAACCGCAGACTCCACCGAGGCCCGCGAGTTAGGTGCGCGAGGTTTCACATACCCTGGTGATGCTCAAAGCAGATCTGGTTTAGTAAGAAGGTGCCTGAGACCCCTCGCACCTGGAATGAGTCCCAAATATCGTGAGCAACGGTCAAGTGAACCCGCAAGTGAGTCTGTTAAGCCACGATAAGCGTACCAAGATGGGACACCAGAATTGGACAACTTCCCCAACTCAGAGATCAGCGCCCATTGGCCTGAACACACCTTGCGATCGGGCCAATTGATCAAGTCTGGAGATGTGTGCGGGAGCCGGTTTATGTAATAAATTTAGTAGACTTTGCAGTCCCAAAATTGCACGCGCGAGGCCCAGCGCATCGCGAAAATTATGTAAAATCACAAGTCCGAAGGACATGACGCGCTGGGCCCAGCGCGTCCAAGAAATGGTAAATTCACCCTAGCGCGTCCATTAAATAAATTTTCCCAGACAAGCACGCGCTGGACCCAGCGCATCTAGAAATTACAGAGTCCAACGCGCTGAGCACAGCGCGTCATGAAATTGGTTAGCGCGTCATGAAATTGGTTAGCGCTAAGGCACGGGATGACGCGCTGACCTTAGCGCGTCGATGTAATGGACGCGCTGAGTACTTATCGTGTGCGCTGCACTATGGCGCGTTCAGAAAATCAGAAATCCACAAGTCCAACAGCCGCGCTGTGCGTAGCGCGTCGATAAAACACAAAGTTGGAATACTTCGACGCGCTACCTAATATTTCGATGCGCTGGAGATAATAAATCGATGCGCTGGAGAAAAATTGATGCGCTGGCCGAGAGCTCTGGTCGTCGAAAATGAACAGTGAAATGACGAAATGACCAGGGATCCCCTATTTATAGTGGGACCCAGAAAATCCGATGCGTCGCAATGGATCGCTGCTCGTCCATCCCAACGCATCGGAGGGGCATCTGTTGGGGTCCCAAAAGTGAGGATCCCCGAAATGATGATTCCGAATGCCAAAACCATCACGCGGTCAGATTTAGGGCCAGTGCATCGAAAATCATGGCACGAATCATGACACACGCATCGGATTTGCCTCAATTATGAAATTGGGCCGGTAGTGGACCCCACCGGACACCGTGACCAAAACTGTCCAAAATTGGGACGGTACCTCAATTATGAAGAAGTAGGAGCAGTGCATCGGCATTCATCGCGAGGTGGACCCCGCAAACCCCCCAATTTGCAAAACCCAAATCTGCGGGACACGAATACGTCCAGCGCATCTAAAAAATACATTTTAGGACGCACTGGCCCCAGCGCATCCAAAAAATCAATTTATGGACGCACTGTGCCCAGCGCATCCAAAAATACATTTTAGGACGCACTGGCCCCAGCGCATCCAAAAAATCAATTTATGGACGCACTGCGCCCAGCGCATCCAAAAATACATTTTAGGACGCACTGGCCCCAGCGCATCCAAAAAATCAATTTATGGACGCACTGCGCCCAGCGCATCCAAAAAATGCATTTTAGGACGCACTGGCCCCAGCGCATCCAAAAAAATCAATTCATGGACGCACTGCGCCCAGCGCATCCAAAAATTCAGTTAATTTCAGAACGCGCTGGCAGCTGGCGCGTCCTGCAAACCAACTCCTGGACTCCGATCATTTCGCGACGCGCCGACTCATTTTCTCGACGCGCTACACGTGTCAACCGCCTATTGGACGACGATACCTATAAATACCCCGCCCACCGCCTCATTTGCATCATTCAGCGAGAGAGAGAGAGGACCTCGTCGCCGGAAAACTTTGCCGACCGCCGGAATCCTTCTCCGACCGCCGGAACCCTTTGCCGGAAATCGCACCTCCGATCACACCAGGTCCGGAGGAATGACCAAGTCATCTTTTTCGATGCGCCAGTCCCAGCGCATCATAAAAGTGACCTGGCGCATCAGGAAAATCCTCGGCGGATTACACAAACCATCAATTATGGCATTTTAAGGATGCACTGGCTCCAGCGCGTCATAAAATTACCCAGCGGATCGTAAAAATACAAGTTTTCGAGTCAAAGCTATTTTATGGACGCACTGGCTCCAGCGCGTCGCAAAATTACCCAGCGCATCAGGAAATTAGATTTTAAGGACGCACTGGCTCCAGCGCGTCATAAAATTACCCAGCGCATCATGAAAATCATTTATGGACGCGCTGGCCCCAGCGCATCAATAAAATCAGGCCAGCGGATCGTAAAAATCAGCACTTTGCGCATTCGTCCCAGCTCCTTTAAATCCTCATTTTATAACATTTTTAAGCCCCGTTTGAGCCTATTTTGGGTATTTCGAGCGTTCCGGACGCAATGGAGCAGTCAAACGACCCATTCGGGCTACCCAATGAGCAGAACACAAGCCATCGAAGTCCGATCCAACCCAACGAGCTGAATGGAACATTTCTCCCGAAAAGAGGCCGCCGGCGCCCAGAATTATACTGATGCATCATCATTACGTGTACTATCATAATATGACCCGAATCCAGGTCTGGACTAAGCAAAGGGGACTATGGTTAACACGATAAACCACATCAGGAGAGTTCTAAACTATCACACACAATCTGTTAAAAAACTGATATTCCAAGAACAGTCGATGCCCTACCCATCCAAACGGCATCCGCTGGTTGAGCTGCGCAGGTACACACAACTGTAGAATGGACTTCCCGAGGTCACCTGTCCCTACACTGACAGGCGCGGGCCCAGAGTCGTCCATCTCAGCCATAAACCCTGACAGTCTCAGCCCGGATCTCCGGTCAAAACATGGGACATAGACATCCGACTCGCACAAAGGTGGATCAGTCTATAACAAACACAGGTCTCCGTGACCATACAAACACAGGTCTCCGTGACCATACAAACACAGGTCTCCGCGACCATACAAACACAGGTCTCCGTGACCACCAAAACACAGGTCTCCGTGACTAATGAACTCTGAGACCATAGTCCCCGCTGACTAGTCTTTTGCCTTTTAATCAAGGGTCATCGATCATTCGATGTAATTAAGGGCTCGTGCCAGATCACGGCCTGGAATGTACAAGATCTCAGAATCTCTGGAATAAAATTCGCCTTGCGATATCTTTTCCCTTGTGTACTTTGGTGAATGCTTGTGATTATCTACGAATGTTTCTATATTCAGAACCCCAGAGCAACAAAACACCACATTTCAGAAAATGTCATTGCGATACATTTTCTAGTTCTAACAAAACCCAAACCCATTCGTTAATTTTACGGGTTACCTGCAACCCAACCCATTTAACCCATTAAATAAACAGGCCGCAATGGGGTGTGGCCATGGAGAAATCTCCCTTTGAGAGTGAGAGAGGGAGAGAGGGATTGAGGGTGAGGCGTGAAAGAGAGAGAGAAGGTGAGAGTTGAGAGAGAGTGTTAACTAAGGCCTCAGAGTTTTTCCACATTAAATTTAATTACCAAAATATTCTAAGTTCCTAATGGGTTACATGTGTTTCGCGGGTGAAACATTGAAACGACCTGTTATTTGTATGGGCCTTAATGGGTCAACCCGTTAGTGACCTGACACAATAATGGTGGACCTGAACACTGCTTTTGCTTTTTTCGTGCGGGTTTCATGCAGGTTAACGGGTCATGTCGAATTTTGCCAGGCCTACCTAAAATTAGAGGATATATGTATGGGCATTTGTCATATATTAAATGTCCATCGTCTCATTCAGTGGATTTGTTGGATGTATACAAGATGTGCAGCTTAAATGAATGGTTAAGATAATGCAACTACTACGGCTTTCAAGGTTGTTGTATATTAGAGATATAGCTTAGTATCTTAATTGCCTACATTTCTATTTGTTTTGGATTTGTGGAAATAAAAAACAAAATAGACATGGAAAACCAGGCATCATATTAGAGGAAAGAAAATGTATGAAAAGGAATCCACGTTAACTTATTAGTTTTAATACATTTTATTTTTCATAAAAATGTTAAAAGGTTAATGCTGATAAAGTAAAAGTTTCTTCTTTTTCATTTTTTCTCAAATAGAAATAGTTGTTCTGGAGGAAATTGTAGAAATGGAAATCAATTTCCATAGATAAATTCATCTTCGAAAACAATAAAAAAATGTCACCCCTATATATGGAAAGCTTAGATTGGACTAAGTTTTAGGATCCATGGTGAAAATTTCATGGCCCACTCGATGGATTAGGTGGATCTGATGGGCATTCTTCTACATGTGGTCATGGTTTTATTTAGTCATACTTACGTTAACACTGTCCTTCAAAAAATGACTTAATGCCGTAATCTTAGTTGATGAATTTATATGAATTTGTTTTTATCGATTTTCGGCAATGGTTGAAAGTAGGAAATTGATTGGATGGCTACGATCATGCATTTTTGCCTAATGCTCACCTTGGAATCGAAAAATTAGGCCAATCCAAAACTGCGGCACTGCAGGGAAGAGTTGGGATGGAATGCTTAGTGTAATTCGTGGAGTTTACCATGGTGCATGCATGCCATCCAATCCGTTCATCTCACATGAATTACTTTTTAGCAAAGGAAAATACTATAGATGAAGTAAAATTCCCGAGTTTTTTTTTTTTATATTCATGTAGATAAAAAAAATGATTTATTTATAGAAGTATACAACTTAGCAACCAACTAACTTAGTAATAAAGGAAAACTAGCGCCCCCTCGTCCCCTTCAAACTGATGTGGGGCATCAACCAACAACATTTTCTGTACTAGAAAAGAGTGTCGGGCCATTATCAAACTCTTCTTGAGAATATTTGCAATTTGATTATGAGATATAACATAGGGAAGAGAAAGAACTCTAGACTAAAACTTTTCACAAATAAAGCAATAATCTACCTCAATGTGTTTTGTTCTTTCATGAAACATAGGATTAGAAGCAATCTAGATAACACTAGTAATATTATTAACATGAAAAGGAGTCAGGGTAGAGAGGTCAATTCTAATATGAAGGATGTGGTTAAATGTAACACTGTAATGTCCAAGATTTTAGAAACCCGAGTTTAATACTCGTTTTCCAAAATTATGAACGTTAACCTTAAAATCTCAAAGTCGTGTTTCATACATTCTTATCAATAGTAGAGTTAGCATTAAAATGAAAGCAAGGTAAACCAAGCATTGAGCAAATGTTCCAATCTATTCATTTATACAAAACCAAAGGTGTTTAGCCAAACAGGTCTTATACAATTCAAATACCAAATGCACATAAAAAATCGAAAATAGACGTCGATCAATCATAAATGGGCCCCACGTGCTCCGCTAAGACCGCATATAGCTCCCCAATTCACTGGTAGTACTCTCTAGCTACCACGGGGCTATCCTCACAAGTAGCGACGACTCATTCTATAGCTGCATCAACTATTATGTTTTGATAGCGTCAATGGCTATGGCAGTGAGGAATACCCTTTAAGATTACATGCCAAACATTCATGAACCAAATATATATAGTTCACATGACATTAAAAGAAATTAAATGAAGTGCTTGCATAATAAATATATACAATCAACTAGCAAAACTCCATCATTGGAAACATGTAATAGAAATCCCAATGCAAATGAGCATGAGCCTGGCCCAGGAATCACGATGCATGTGAACTCCACAAGATGACTAGAAAATCAACATGTGAATTTCAGTGTCACCCAGAAATCATACAGAACTCCGCAAGATGACTAGAAAATCACAAGTGAACTTCAACCTCATCTGGAAATCACCATACATGTGAACTCCCTATCAACCATCATCCATGTCATTTCAAATAAACCTTCCAATAGGCAATTTACCCATACCAAAGGGTACCATAATGTGGCATCTCAACTATACCAATCCAATCATGTTCTTCCATTAATTCAATGCCTTACAAAAGTCCATGCACAACCCTGATGGACTTTTTCTCAAGGTAAAACATCCTCAAATCTCATTTCACAATTAATGATTCTATATCAACAAGTATTCACAACATTTACTTAAAATAAAGGACATTTCGATACATCATACTACAGGTACAACATCATGTGGCATGATTCATTGATTAATCAGAATCTAGCAGGATATAAGAAACATGTAAGATGTTCAATTCAAGAGTTAATGCACAAATCATACATTAACATGGTGAGGCATATAGGTTAAGCAATTCAAGAGAATTTAATCACACAAAAGCATGCATTACAATGCACTAATGAAGCTGTAACCAAATTAATGAAATTAGGGGGAAGCTTATAGGAGAGTCCTCACCTTAGGAGACTTGGTTCACTCACTTGACTTGGCTAAATTGACTTGATTCAACCAATGTAGAGTCTACTTGGATTGGGAGGAGTTCAACAATCTACTTCATTGGCGGCTTACTCAACTTGGTTATAGGTGAGGAAACCTCCACACTTAGTTTTACTTGATCAAACAATCCTGACCATGAAACCAATCTAGATAGGTCATTTCATCATCAAACTATAAGAAATTTCAACATGGTGGAGGGATAGTGTTTATACCGAGAAAGCAAATCCGACTTAATGCATCGGGGTCTGATTTGAATCCAACCAGCCTGATTGCTAATATTTGGTTGCCACTGACCCTCCAACGGGTTAGATTTAACTCTTCCTAATTGAGCTGGATGGACAGTGTTTACGAACAGTCTAGATGATCCCGTGGTTGTCCTCCAAAACAGTCCCACACTCGATAGGTAACCCCGATTCGGGCCTGACCTTAGGTTGCTCGAGATCCCAGGCACGAATGTAGCCCACTATCTTGGGCCTGAGTGTTAGCTCACAGCCTGCCGTACTAAGATCGTCAGATGGTCCGGAAGGGGCAAGTTCTCACCTCGAAACTACTAGCCGAGCACCCTCCTCTCTCTCTCTCTCTCTCTCTCTCTCTCTCTCTCTCTCTCTCTCTCTTTCTCTTTGTTTCCACACGACCAGGGCTGCTCGACCAGATGTTGGACCTGACAGAAGCCCGACATTCTCTCCCTTTCTATTCTCTCTTCTTTCTCCCTTCACTCACTTTCTCTTCATTCTCTTGCAGGTGTCTGAGCGTTTTCGAACAGAGGGCCGAACACTACAAGACACCGAACTCTCTCTAGCCTCCCTTATTTACCCACGTTTCTCTCCTATTGTTTAGGGCTGGGGATGAGCTTTCTAAAATTGGGAATAGTCTATTTATAGCGGTTGGGGGCATTTTGGATAAGATCAAACGACCCCATTTTATTGGACCAGCCGAGACAGCCCGCGGCACCGTCGAATGGATCTTGAAGCACCATGACCTACTTCATTTACATGGGCTCAATCGGCCACCATGATCACGTTTATCAGATGGCGGGCCATCGATCTTAGGTTTCAGATCACTAAGTGGGGCCCATGAATCGTCACAGTGCAAATTATCGTCAACTTACGATATGTCCCCGTCGCGGCTAAAATCTCGTATGGAGAGATCTTCTCGCGAAGGATCTCTACCCAGAAGCAGTTGCCCTAGGCTCCAAGGTTAGGATGAGATGGGAAGTTGCTTTTAGAAGCAGATGGACGATCGAGATCATGCCAGTGCGAAAGGAGGAATATCCCTTCCACTAGTACGAAGATAAGGATGAAACCCTAAAGCAAGGGATGAATGGAGGGCCGAGATTAGCCTCAACGAGGGGCTGAGATACAAGGAAAGGTCTTTCACTCGGATTGCCAGTTGTACAGAAGAAACGGGTTTCCCGTTTTGGCAAAAATCGCCGCACACGGCTATGTTTGGGCTTGTATTGTGTGCTCGCAGGTGACTAAAAACATGAGGAACCTACCGACGTCGGGTCAAATCGACCACACGAAGATGGTGGATGGTTTGGATCATTCGAAGCATCATCATAGGTGGGCCACGACCCATCCTAAAATGGACAGCGTCCGTTTGCTATAAACGAGTGCTCGAGCGGAAAGGAAGGAGAGAAATCTACTCTTTTGGAGATTCTTGGGTCAGCGTTAGGGCTGTCAACGGGTCGGATTCGGAGCGGATAGTAGCTGATCCGAATTCGATCCGATTTGTGATCCGGGTGATCCATATCCGACCCGAAATCCAATGGATCTCTAAACTTCTATCCGAAATCCGACCCGACAGAGATTCAGCCGATCCGACTCTGATCCGACCCGATCCGTCCGTCCACCATGGGCCCTACTGAACTGATGGTTTGGATCATAGTCATTTTGTGCATCGTGTACGGCAGGTTTGCTGTTGAAACGCTGATGTCGAAATGCCTAAGCTAGCTGTGGTTTAAAAAAAAAAAAACAAAAAAAAACGAAGAAGAAGACGTACCTGGTTTGCTGTTGGTGGACGCCCCTCTCTCTCTCTCTCTCTCTCTCTCTCTCTCTCTCTCTCGTTCTCCCAGTGCGACAGTAGTTGGGTCTGTGGTTTAAAAAAAAAAACAGAAAAAAAATGAAGAAGAAGACGTACCTGGTTTGTTGTTGGTGGACGCCCCCCCCCCCCCTCTCTCTCTCTCTCTCTCTCTCTCTCTCTCTCTCTCTCCTTCTCCCAGTGTGACAGTAGCTGGGTTTTTTTTTTATTTATTTTAAATCTCTTTTTATATGTAATCGGATCATTATCGGATCGGAGCGGGGTCGCTCCGAATCCGACCCGATTAATGAACGGATCACAGATTTTGATTCGTATCCGATCCGTTGATCCGATTAATGATCCAAATCCGGTTAAATCGGATCGGATACGGATCGGATACGGATCAAGATCCGTGCCATTGACATCCCTAGTCAGCGTACGCTAACTAGTTTGGCTTGGTTTGGTGTGCAGCGGGTGCACACCCACTGTGCACGTACACACAATGAGAGCAGGGCCCATAGTGACGTGACGTGAAATCCACACTGTCTATTATTCTCCACCAGTCCTACTAGGACTTCATGCCAAGGCTCAGGTAGATCTAAGGGTCGAGTGGGCCATAACAAGTTAGTTTGAAGTTGATCAGTTTAATTGATTTAAATCCGTTGGTCCAGTTCAAATTGATGGCAAGATAGCTCATAATCCTAGTTTGGAATGGTTCTATGAGTTTAATACCCAATTTAGATGGAAATCAATGGTTAACTAAGTGATCAGGCAGTTTAATAATGGTAATTGGGGGTTTTGGATTGACATATTGCCCATAACTGAAAATTAGATGGCCAGATTGATTCCAAATCTTCTATTGAGTGGTTCTTAAGGTCCAGGGGTTTGTTTATAAGGAAATAAATGATATTTTTAGTGTCATGATGAACTATTTTGAAGTGATTACTTGATGGGCCAGTCTAATGAGTTCCTTGAACTCGATGAACGGTGGATCAGGTGATCTGAATCGTGTCATGGCTGATGGACGGTTTAATTTAGTTGACAAGGTGTTCTGCAAAGCTCGGGATCCGGATTCTTGAATCACGGTTTCATATGTAAACTCTTTAAAAAAAATTATTTTAAATTGTGTCTTGATATGTGATTTCACATTTTATTTAAAGAAAATAAAATTTTAAAATAATACCCGAGTGTTTTAAATTCAGGGTGTTACAAACAGTACCCTCGTCTTTCAATACTTAGATGTTCTCTTAAATTATTCTTTTCTTTGAATAGATTGTAAAATCACACATAAGACAGTGTTTTTGGAATCCTAACCTGAAAAAAACTTTTGTTAGGAGGGTAGGTTGTGAGACATTGATCGTAGGTAACACAGTCAGAGCACACATGCTTCTTCATCGACACCTTCGATGACCCATATGTGGATCCTTTGAGCACTTATCTCGGACACTAGTGACTTATCTCAGATAACCTTTAAACCTTTATCATCGACCACACCATCACTACGGTCGCATCAGCGAAAACCGCACGTTAATCCGATACCCGAGCGTAAAGTTATAGCCCTTTAATCGAAAACCTCAAAAAACGTAATTTCTACACACTTATGTGGGGCCCACCAAATATGGGACCCACTACACGGTCCCCTAGATATTCATCCCTCATTATTGCATCTACCAACCCCCCTTACTCATTAAATGCTTAATAATGATGAAAGAAGGGAATAAATAATATAAAATAAATAAAAAAAGGGCAATGATGGCACACCATGCCTCCCTCATTCTCCCCCACGTCTTCCCCATTCCCTTCTTCAATTGCAATAATAATAATAATAATAATAATAATAATAATAATAATAAATACTAATGATGATATATTATATAGAGGTAAAGGAGGGAACATCCACCCTCACCCTCCCTTCTTCCTTCTCCTTTCATCCATTCACATCAAGAGTGAGTGAGAGAGAGAGAGAGGGTTGTGATTTTTGGTGGGCCATCGTTGGCCTCTCCTTTCAACTCAACCATCAACCAAGACTATCAAGTGAGTCTACACCCCTCCTTCGCTCCTTCTCTTCCTCCTCTTTTATTTCTTTGTTTTTATGGATGTGTATAGGGCCCACTAAAATGGGACCCCTATGGGCATGTGTGGCTGTCTATAGAGGCTAACAATGTGGCCCCTATAGCTGGCCCACCATGATGTAGTTCTTATTGACTTTTGTCCATATAATCTCGTTAATCAATCTGGACAGAACTTTGTAAAAATTGTATAAAATCAACCATGTTTTGATCTGACCTGAAAATTTATGGAGATATGGACCACACTATTAGCTAACGCCCAAATTTCATAGCGATCCGACGGTCCAATCGTCTATAATATTAATTTTACTAGGTTGCTGTCCAGCAACATACAGATGGTTATGATTTTCCTAAAACAAACCATTTTTTTTTATCTATTTAATGAGCCCATCAGAAATATTTTATCCGCTGGAATCGTAGATCATCAAAATATCTTTCCAACGGCATACAACTTACCTCAATCGGAGTTCGGACGACCGAGATCTTGGCAATCGTACGAAAGTGTGTCTGGAGGCTCGTTGTGACCATATGTTATGTGGGCCATATCCGTGATTTCAGCGGTCAGATCTAGTTGATAATTTTTATATACTTAATTAATAGATGAACATTCTCTATAGTTAGGTTCTTCGAAAATAAAATTTAGCAAGTTTTGGACCGTTGGATGCTCCTTTAAGGATATACCTTGAACTATTATGTATGTATCAGATGTATCCAAATCTCTATACGGCTGGAAACCTATAACTAGACTAAATGTTTTGTTCTACAACTATCCATTGGATTAGATTTTCTACCAGATAATATAATTATAGAGATTTGATCAACCTAGCCCATGTGACCCTTGATGTGCATGTTGTGTATGTCATCCATGCCATTATATCCTCTTATTATGGCCTACATGGGAGTGGGACCTACTTGTGATGTATGTGTTTTTATCATATTTAAATCCATGTGCTAAATGTGGGTATTTTACTCACATGTTTTCAGTGTGTGGGCCCCTACTTGCCTTGGATTATTTTCTTCTCTTTGTAACTTCTGTTTGCTGGAAATTTCTCCAAGTACCAGAACTGCATTGTAAGTAGGCCACATTGAGACCTTATGGTGGGCCCCATTCTTCGTGGATAAGAGTCCTACCATAGGGGATGTCTATTACACATGTCATTGTATGGGAATGCCCTATTGCCTCCCTAGGAATGTCCCTCTTGCATTGGTAGAGTGGGCCCAAAGTTGGGACGTCAGACCTATTACTGAAACTGTATGTTTGATTTTCTAAGTTTTAGGCCGTCTTTTGGCGCCCGTGGTGGGCCTCATGTAAAATCCACGTGGGGGCCACAAATTAGGATTTTCAATCCATATACGTGGCTAGAAAAATAATAGATTACCTGGGCCATAGTGGGCCCCATATAATCAGAAAGTTGATCCCAAGATGGGGCCAGGAAATGGTGCGCAGGAATTTAAATTCCAAGTGCCCATGTTTGGTATTGTGCAAAAAATTATATGTACATATTTAGCAGGCCCTGCCTTATATTATTTAGAGATCTTAGGGGAACTTGACAGAACGCCAAAAGATGGTCCCATTTGATGGCGGTACGTGCCCAAAGTTGGGCCAAAATCATTTTTGTACTACCATTTCTGCACAACTCCAGGTACCCATGTTTGAGCCTCTGTTAAAAATTATACACATGCAAACAAAAAGATCCGTCTTATGATTTTTTAAGACCACACATTGGTCTGCCAAGTGACCATTTTATTTCTCCGAAAGCTAGCCCCTTGTGATCACGAATTGAACCTAAACTTAGCCCAAAATAATTTATGTACGTAAAGTCTATTTAATTGGAAATCTACGTGGGGCCACATCTATGGAATCTACCACATTCACAAAGTATTAAATAGGTCATGTAAACCCTATACCCTGAATCTAGATTGTATAGACCAACTCCCTAAAATTCTAGAGCCCCACCAACTTAGGGTTGATCTTAACCATGTAAGTTATTGGATATGGTAATCTAACTGCATAAATGATCTAAAACGCGGTAGGGACAAATTCTAGTGCTTGTGCACATGTTTCAAGCAACATTGAGAGACGTTTCGATTCTTAAGGTAATGATTACTTCCCTTGAGCTTTCCGCCTTCATGTTAATTAAGTAATAGTTTTATTCATCTATGACTGATAATTTTACTCTGTCTCATGATTACGTCTTTTGTTTAATTGTTTTCATAAATCATATGTTTAATTTTGCTATATATGAATCTTCTTATAACTGTGAATTATTTACAAATTTTGGAATTGTTATTTTCACTTCTCATGTTTGAAATCTGAAAGTGGAATGTGAATTTGGATGGTTGCGATCACCTATATTTGATGGGACCTTAAACTGGTGGCCTTCGGAAGAGCGATTTATTGGAAAGATTCCTGATAATGTCCTTAGATGGACTTGTTGGAATAAATGTTAAATAAGATGAGATCTTAATTATGCCCCTAGCTGGAATAGTATGAAAATATTTTTGATGATGTCCTTATATGGACTCGTTGGACTGAATGTCCTATTGAGATGAATTGTTGGGATTCCTGATGGACTTGATGGACCAAGGGTCTTGTGAGATAAATTATTGATTATGTCCCTAGTTGAACTTGTGTGGAAATATTTTGGAGAACTATTGTGATGAAAAGCCATTAGTTGTAAGGGAATGTCATAATTGGTTTGGTTGTAAATTGGAATCATAATGGTTGGTTTAATCATGCATATCATGGCACAGAAGGGACGTGTGGTGACAAGCTATATTACCGTCGGGTGGTCTGGTTACTGAAAGCACGTACCTTCGAGGTATTTTTGCTAGCTCTAGACCACCATAGAGTGTGTTATTCACTGAGAGCACGTACCTTTGGTATTTTCGCTGGTGATGACCACTCGTGATAGATTTGCATTATGGGGCTGATGTGTCTCCTTAGCAACTTCCAGACCACTGGGTGGGGCCGATGTGTGTCCATAGTGACTTTTGGATCACCAATTGATGGATTTACATTGTGGGGCTGATGTAGGTATCCTTAGCGACTTCCAGACCACATTTTCCAGCTGGATGTGCATCCTCGGGCTGAGGGACATGTGCATGCATTCATGCATTTAAGAAAGACTGCATCATAAATGTTTTGTATATTTTTTATATTCTTGTTGGTGTGTAATCTTGAAGGGACCTCACACTGAGGTGGCCACTCATGTTGTTAAATTTCAACCGTACAGTTGCTGCAAGTGATTTGAATAATGTATAGGTTATATTGGAATGGAGCGGGAGCAGTATGCTCAGGTTATGCTAATGTCATGGATCAATGAGTCGTGTCTATTAATTGCTACTTTAAATTTTGTAATTATTGCATTATTGTATTATAATTTAAATTCGAGATATTTAGTTTGTATAAACCCTTTGGGCATTACTTTGAAATATATATTGCATCTTTTCTACATGCATGGTTTGTTTCTTTCGCTGTGGTTACCCTTTTTGGGATGATGGGTTCTCTTCCTAGGCTAACGCCCGGATTTTTGAAACACGGGTCATGAACTCGGGTTTCGAAAAACCGGGGCTTTGCATTAAATCTGAGGTGTTAAAGCTATTGGATGTGGGTATCATCTACCCAATATTCGATAACTAATAGATAAGTCTAACTCACGATACTAGGTGAAAAAGTGCTAAATTCGACGGTCCTTGTAGTCGAAAAAAACTGTCGTAATATCGTACGTCGAAATCTAAATTCGACTATTCGTAATAGTCAGCTAATATTCGATGGTCCTTGATACTCGAACCATTTCAACGGTCCACAGCCGTTAATTATTTAGGAACTCGTCATCTCAGGACAGTCCGGTTCTTATAAAAATCGACTGTCAAAAGCCGTTGGAAAATATTTTTCGATGGTCCAGCTCGCCGTTATCTTAATATTCATCAACTATGAACCGACGAAAATAATTCAACGATCTACAACCACCATTTTGGGTTGAAAATTATAGTATAATTCGACGATCCTAACCCGCCGTTCTACGTAAAAATTATAAGAAATTTCGATGGTCCTAGACAAATAAGAAATAAATACGACAGTCAAGAACCATCGAATTTCTGTTTGAACAAAAAATAACCTGTATTTTGTGAGAGCTGTACCCCAATACATCCTATAGACCTATAAATTCATAAATAATTTACAAAACTACAACATTTACTAACACAATATACAAGTACAATCCTCCGCAACACAATTCATAACCAACACAATACAACCACAGTACATAACCAACACAATACAATCACAATCCTCCACAAGCACAATACATAGTACCAACACAATCCTCAAAACAACTTGTGTAACTCCCGTAACACCTGCAGTCCGCACAAGGTTTGAAACATATTAGGAAAACAAGGAAATCCACCAAAGAATTATAGTACTAACATCCTCATAATATTTGTGAATCAAAGGGGGAAACATTTAAAAATGAGAGGAAAAGAAAGAAATTAAAATACAGTAGCATGCAAACCTCTATTAATTTTCTTAGGCGACACACAAACTCCATAAGAAGGTAGCACATTTGAGACATCTGAGGACATCAATTGAACTGAATCTTGATAAGCTAATTCTATCCTGATGAAATGACCAAAGCATGGGTGGCACCATTTTAATTCACGATTGCAACTGATGACCAAACACCAAAATGCAATACTATTGCATGTGTGCCTCAAGTTAGAGCCTGAACAAGCAGAATTTCAAGCTACTATTTCCAAATGAACTTAGGCCATCACCCACTTAGGTTATTTACATGCTACTAAATTGAATTAATATTATCAATCCAATTCAATCAAATTAAGCACCCGAACATGGTCGTAATGGCAGAACTAAAACAAAAGAAGAGCATTACCTGCTCGAGCTCCTCCCACTATCCGAATCTGAATTCTCCACCAAAACCACATCAAGCTTATCAACTTGGACAACAATCGGCTCCATAAGGAAGCTGCAAACCACACCCAATATGACAAAAAGAAAGAAAAACTCTTAAATCAGACATGTCATACGGATACAGTGGCTTTAAACTGGAAAAAAACCCATTCACTTGTTTCCAATAGTCGATCCACAAGGTGAGTGGACTAGAACCATTTTTGGGAAAGATGTAGAAGATCAGATCAACCTGATTGGTGGATTGGATCTTACAGTAATTAATGTAGGGCCCATCTTTGATGTGGGCCGTCCACTATGTGAGCCCCACCTTTGATGGTACAGTCCATCATGTGGGGCCTCCTTTGATATCGACGGTATGAGAGAGGAGTAATTGAGTGAACCATGAGAGAGAACTTTGATATGTAGCGTGACCTAATAGAGATAAGTGAAAAAGACAAATTGGAGGGTGGTTAATTAACATTGGAGAGTGACTAATAGTGTGGGTGTGTACTAAACCCCCCCCCCAAAAAAAAAAAAAAAAAAAAAAAAAAAAAAAAAAAAAAAAAAGGAGCAAAAGGGTGACATGAGAGAGATAAGTAGAAACGTCAAAAGTCAAAAAGCTAAAAAAAAAAAAAATACTTATTAAGATAAGTAATTTTTAAGAGAGAAGTTACTTTTCAATTATACTTACCAAGGGCCTGTTTGGATACTACCAAATAAGTTACTTTTTGACTGAACTTCAGGCGTTAAGTTACTTTTGGCACTTAAGTTCATTTGGTAAGTAAAATTGAAAAGTAACTTATCTCTTAAAAATTGCTTATCTTAATAAGTATTTTTTTTTTAGCCTTTTGACTTTTGACTTTTCTACTTATCTCTTCCATGTCATGCTTTTGCTCTTTTTTTTTTTTTTTTTTTTTTTTTTGGATAAGTACACACCCACACTGTTAGTCACCCTCCAATGTTAGTTAACCACCCTCCAATTTGGCTTTTCTACTTATCTCTCTCAGGTCACACTACATATCAAAGTTCTCTCTCATGGTTCACTCAATTACTCCTCTCTCATACCGTCCATATCGAAGCAGGCCCCACATGATGGACTGTCCCATCAAAGGTGGGGCTCACACAGTGGACGGCCCACATCAAAGATTGGCCCTACATTAATTGGTGCAAGATCCAATCCACTAATCAGGTTGATCTGATCTTCTACATCTTTCCCAAAAATGGTTCTAGTCCACTCACCATGTGGACCGACTATTGGAAACAAGTGAATGGGTTAGAAAACTTCAGCCAAGTCTTCCAGAGCCATACATTTGTTTTGCAGACTGTGGCCCACCTGACCAGTGGATCAACCTGATTCTTGTGCCAGGGCATCCATATAGTGGTCCCGTTCTGATGGATGGAATGTATCTCAGACCATTCGTGCTATGCTAGCACATGCATGGCATGTACATAAGCTTTATTGCACGCATGTGGGATTAGAAAAGCTCATTCTGTTAGCTTTTTCTTTTCATGTCAATATGTTGCTTATTATATGTAGATTTGAAAATTTCGTTCGAAAGGTTACTTATCAATGTGTTATTACCAAACATACTTATTGGCTAACAAGTATGTTGTTTACCAAACGGGCCCCAAACGAACTTAAAGTGCCAAAAGTAACTTACCGTCTCAAGTTCAGTCGAAAAGTAACTTATTTGGTAGTGTATCCAAACGGGCCCTTAAAGTGCATAGGAGTATTCAGTGAGTCAGAAATGCGTCTACAAGTATGATTTGTAAAGGATCTTTTGCTTTTTCTTTTCTTTTTTTTTTCTTTTTTTCTCAAAACCATTTTTCTTTTTTTCTTTAATTGATTAGATAGATTTCATGGTACCTTCCCTTGTTACCAGGATATTTCTAATATAGGCTTCGATGGGCCCATGAAACGTCAGCCATAATCACAAAATATACATACGTATATGCATCTTACTACATAAACAAAGCTTGTGAAACATATCAGAAGATGATGATCATTGGTGGGGCATGATCATGTGACAGGTGGCATTGGATCCTGCAGCATATTAGAAATGGTTGTGGCCATCTGACCCAGATGGTACATCGTCATTCCTGTCCGAATGATGGACAGCTAGCTAGGAGCATTTTTGAACTCCTCACACGTTAACACCACTTCACCAACGCCCTATGAGTTCTCATTCTCTTGTGCTTATTTCAGTTTTTTTCTTTCATTATTATTTGTTTACTATCTTGTGCATGTATCTAGTTGTGATGCTAGTTGATGGGAGTTGCATACAATTTTTTCTATGGAATTTCTACTCTGATGTTTCTTCTTTTATGTATTTGTTTGAAATAGTTTTTCAGGTGCAGAGAGGCGTGGCTTGCAGGTTACTTAAATAAACATATCTTGAAAGATTGAGTTTTGAAAATGTGACTTAAATGTAATCTGTTTCAGTTTCTTATCTCTTGCTACATCAAATTCCTGTGAGGGTTGGCAAAAATCAACGGAGAGGTGGACGCAATAGGTGGTGCTCGGTTTGATGATGGCACGTTCAAGAAAGGCTTACATCATCTTATTTGTTTTTCTAAATGAGAACATTTTTTTTAGAGTTATATTTCTTTAATGGTTTATTTTCAAAAAGGGAATTTTACAAAAAAATTACCTAATTGATATGACGATTGGGATCTTCACATGTGTTAGAATACTCCAAATGCATTGCCTGAACTTGTAATCTCATGGATATTTTCTTGCAATTTCTTGGTAAAATCAGGCAGTCAATACCTCCATCCATTTATATTGGCTAGTCATATTGGCAACCAACTCCAAACCTTAACTAATCCGTAAGTTTTTTTTATCTTCAAGAAGTCATGGAGGATTGCCTATTTCCAGTTTTTTTATGATATGATAGATGGACTGTTTTTTACGAAAGCAGTGATGATGAATAAGTTGCAAGCAAAGTTGGGTTGGTGATTTTCTCATTCTCACTTCATGCATGTTTGAGTATGGTAGGTTCTCTGAAAAAGTCCCAAGGCATAACCGGATGGTATGTACTGCCTCACTTTGGATGAATTGCGGACAGTTTGCAAACGTAAGCTTCTAAATCAACGGCTTCATCTTAATTTCCATTATACATACATCTGCAAAAGAAGCAAGCAATAATGATTCAAAGTGACAATGCTAATTAAGAAATTTGTGTTAAATTTATAAAAAAAATAAATTTGAAAGGTGTCAAGGAAATTTTTTAAAACAAATGACAAATCCGCCATCCACAAATGCACTAACCACTAAACTTTAATGGGTACTAATATCAAGTATACAATTAAACACTTATTTGCCACAATTTATTGAACTCTAGAAAACTTAAATATAGAAAGTCAAGCCATCCAATACACTGTACTAAAAGATGGACACCTGTGAAGCGGTTTGCCTGTGACGGACGCGGATATCCTGCGAAAGCCCACAGATATGTCCAAGGCAAAGACAGTCCATCCATCTGTTTTGAAAGACCACAATAAGAGAGGAATCGAAACATCTGGCAGATCCAAAACTCAGCTGGGCCACATCAAACAAAACAGTGAGAACGGACATGTCCACCATTGAAACCTTCCTGGATCTGACCATAATGTTTGTCTGCCATCCAAACCATTCATAGGGATACTACCCCTCTCAGATAAAAAAGTAGGGAGACCAACATATATGAACATTACAACTTCTGTGTATTAGCTTGTGATTTGTTACCAGAAAATATCTCAGGTGGACCACACCACAGGAAAATAGTAGTGATTGAATGTCCACCATTAAGTTGATCATCATTCCATACGAGTGGGTGTAGAGAGTCATGATTTGCTCGGTGCAATCCTGAAAAACCAGGATTCGTAATGATGTTCTCGCAAGTATAATGACAAGTACATTACATGCAAGAATCCTCAAAAAAGTTTTCCACTGCTCATAGAGAGTCATGACTTGCTCAGTGCAATCTTGGAAAACCAGGATTTGGAATGATATTCTCTCACAAGCATAACAACAAACACCTTAGATACAAGAATCCTCAAAACAGCTTTCCGTGGCCAAGTCATCCAGGCTGTCGATCTGATGGGCCATAAATGGATGGACTATCCAAGAGTGGATGTCAAATCTACTGATGAGCCAATCTCATCAAACTAAAATCCCCAACAACATCAAGAGACATCATAGCTGAACCCTAAAAGAAAAAAGGGGGGAAAAAAAGGAAACCCTACCTCTTGAAATCGTATCGATTTCTCTTTTCGTGGCACGACTCATCGAAATCCTAGACAAAAGGAAAAAGCAGAAAATCAAAAAGAGATTTCCAGAGTGGTTGTGACAGATACTTATCTAACCCCTGTAAGCAGCACTCAGAGGCAGTGAAATGGATACTTTGGTATCTATAAGGTACAAAGGACTACGTCTTGACATTTAAAAAATCAGAGGTAAAACTTGTAGGCTATGTAGATTTTACATAGGGAATGTGGACAATAGAATATCAACTTTCAGTTACTCATTCGTGTTAACGGGTGGAGTAGTCAGTTGAATGTCGAAGCTTTAGCCTGTGGTGACTCTTTCCACAACAGAAGTTGAGTATATGATGGTGATAGATGCATTCAAGGAAGGTGTTTGGTTGAGGGGTGTGATGAATGAATTGGGGCTTCAGTAGGAGGCCGTGCCGGTTAAATATTGTGACAATGAAAGTTTGATCAATTTGGAGAAAAATTCTGTTTATCATTCAAGTACTAAACATATTGATATGTGTCGTCATTTTATTCGTTAGGTACTTGAGGAAGGTGAAGTTACTCTTAAAAAGATCCACACAAGCGTGAATATTGCGGACATGCTTATAAAGGTGATTCCTGCCAAAAAGTTCAAGTTTTGTTCGACTTCTCTGGATTTGGCAATGAGAGAGTGAAAATGAAGCATGCATGAGAAGTGGCGAAGGCAAATGAATCTATGATAAAGACGAATAGAGATGGAGGAAGCAGCTTGAAGTAGTGAAAGATCGATGGAATTTTGAAACCACAATGGAGATTTTTGAAAGGAGCTTTAAATCTTTACTTTTGGGGATCATCGACCGACCGACCACTATGGTCGATTGATCGCAAATACCTCTTGAATGAGACAGTCAAGTCTCTGGATAATTTTAGACTTGTTCGGTTGACCGACTTATGGGGCTCAATTGATTGAACTTAGTCGGATTTCCTCACAAACTCTCTGATAGTTTGGGCATGTTTGGTCGGCCGAAGTGCCTTTATTGAGCGACCGATGGATCATCGGTCGATGTCAATCAACCGACCGATTGATCGACGGTTCATGCAGTTTTGCGTAAGTGCGCATTTTTTGTTTCTAATTCTAGTTGTAATGCTACATATATGAGTGTAATGCGGGATTAGGGTATCCTAAGCATACAGAAGAGTTTTAAAATGTTACAGGGCTTACTAAGGAGGAGGCTAGGGTTTTTTTTTCATATTTGTAAGTTGATTCCATCTCTTGTAACTTTGGTTTCATAATGGATTGATGTCGCTTTGTGCTATGATTTTATATATATATATATATATATATATATATATATATATATATATATATATATATATATATATATATGGAAATGGTTCTATGAGGTCGACCTCATAGTAAGTTCCCATGAGGTCGAGCTATGTGGGCCCCACCGTGATGTGGATTGGACATCTACTCCATCGGTCAGATGCACCATTCTGTGGTGGGCTAAGGTCTTAAAAATCAAGTCAATCCATGACTTAGGTGGGCCACACCACAGACAACAGTTGGGAGGGGTTCTTCGCCCATTAAAACCTTCATGATCTTTGATTGGGCCCACCGAGATGTGGTTCAGAAATCCAGACCATCTATTATGTGTGTTCCACTTGTACGAGGGGTCATACCAAGTTTGAGGCACATCGAAAAGTCAGGTGGGCCCCACCAAGTGATTTTAGATATTTTAGGCATGTCTTCACATTATTTTAGATGCTATGGCCCACATGAGTTTCCTATGCGGCTGATTTTTGGGGTATCCTATAACCTGAAGGGGACCCATCAAATGCAAGGAGTAGATGTTCAAAACACACCATGGTGGGGCCCACATAGCTCGACCTCATGAAAAGTTCCCATGAGGTCGACCTTATAGTACCATTTCCCATATATATATATATATATATATATATATATATATATATATATATATATATATATAAAGGTTTTTCATGTAAAATTTGTGAGTTCTTTGGTTTGCTTTGCTTGTATGATTGTGATAGCTTTATTTGATTCTTCTTTGAATTACTTCCGCGGTCCAATAGAAGAGTTATTAACATTCTGGACCATGTTTACTACTAAAAATTGCTAATCCCCGTCCATGTATTAGGTGGTCCAATTAGAGTATTAAAAGATCTATAAAAAAAAAACAGAAGCCAGATGTAAAGTGTTTTTTTTATTATTTATTTATTTATTTATTTAACTCAAGTGCACATGTCATATGGGAGAAGTTATCTGAAGTAATAATAAAGCTTTTCTTTTCATAACCTTTTGAAAAAAATGATGCATTATGCTCTAAGCTCTGTACATGCAAATAAAGCCGGCCACGGGTTGCATGCCTACTATGCTCACACGTGGGGCCAACGGGCAACGACAGTTATTAAAAACAACTGCTCCAAAGAAAACCCGTGGTTTGGTAAGTTCTGATGAAGCTTATACCCATGTATTTCATGCAATTGTACATTGGTCGGTTGGCTTATGAGCATCACGTTGAAAAATGAGTTCCCAATGCATTTCATGCAATTATGTACATGTATTTCATGCAGTTACGACAACCGGTACTCAGTTGGCTGGTGGGACAAATCTCAGTCCTTGCTTCACGTGGGGCCCACCATGTGTATGTTCTGGTCAAGAAATAAGGGTCAAGATGTTAGAGATATGAGGATGGCTTAAAAGAAAGAGCTGTGATAGCTTGACTGTACGTACGTATGTAGGCATATCTCGGTTTGTGCCTGCTACTAACCTAGCAGCACATGGGGCTGAGACAATGCACATGACATCCAACCCGTCCATCAAGTTCTTTGCCTTCTGGTCACCCTAAAACGAAAAAATCATGCCGTTTGAGAACTCACGTAAGCCACATAGTTGGGAAGAGTTGGGATGGGACACCTACTATTAAATAAGCGTTGGGGCCATCGTGGTCTATTAGACCATCCAATCCATTCATCTAATGTCAATATTCAGAGCGAAGGGACTTTCTAAAAATCACACTGTTCCGAAACTCAAGTGGACCCCATAAGGTTTTTGGCACGATTTTACACCGTATGAAATGAACGGTCTTATTTTTGCACCAAATATGAGATGGACTTGATACGCTCATTGACTCTGGCCTGCCGATGCAGGGACATTTTGGCCATTTTTAGCCACCCACAGAATCTACAAATCTCCCCAGTTGGAATTTAGAATATATTTCAAATTGAGATTTCAAAAGTCCAAACACTTTTGATTCCTGCCCATCGTCAGATGATGGTGGATGAGCGTGTGCAAACCTTGTGTCCAGAATATTTCTCTTCATTTAGGAAAAACCACTGATACTCTGGCAGAGTGTGATGGATGATACACAGATGCCTCAAAATTATTTAGAAATTGCATACTTAGAATATAAGAAATTCAAATTAAACTTTCAAATTATCAAAGTTCAGGTGTATCATGAACCAAAATTTACCATCATTTGATTATTTAGCTATCATATTGGTGGCCATTTATTGAAAGATCATGTATGAAGAAAAATGGACGGTTCTATTTCAACAAACGAATGTTCCTGAATCAGAGATTATAATTGCCTTAGTTGCATGATTTTGTGGCTTAGACACAGCATTCTACTGTTTAGATTGTTTAATTTTAGTTTATATGCCATGTATACAATTTTTTAGTACATGTGTGTATCCATCGGCATGTGTTGCTACGGTACTGTGGATGCCGATTCACACTCGTGCGCGCCCACTATTTCTTTTGGTTTGTTTGTTTGTGGTGGGACGCTTGTTTATCACGCCTTTGCTTGCCTTGGTTGTGCAAACTAGGGCTGGTCATGAGTCGAGTCAGCTCGAGAAACTCAATCGACTCGACTAAAAAAAGCTCGCCTCAGCTCGACTCGACTTAGTAAAACAAGTCAAGCCAAGCTTCATTTAGGAGCTCGAGTCAGAAATCGAGTCAAGTTCGACCATTGAGTCACTCGACTCGATTTAAGCTCAACTCGGCTCGAGCTCAAGCTCGACTCGTTTCATACAGATATTTGTTTTAAAAAAAAAAACCCTAATCTACTTATTTCTTAGTTCTCTTTCCCCCCTCCCCCACACACACATTGGGGTCCAAGCTTAGGACATATAAAACCTTAACATGTTGGTGGGTTTCTTAATATTACTATTTTGTCCAGGTAAGAACATTCCTTGTTGAGCATATCTAATGGATTGAGTAATTTCAAGTACAAAACATGGTGAGCACACAGTGGCCTCAAAAGTTTTAGCAAACAAGGCAAGCTCCAATGGTAAGCTCGAGGGTGAGCTCGAACTCGAGCTCGAGCTCGAGGAGAGCACAGACGAGTCAAGCCAAGCTTGGCCCACCTTGACTCGACTTGGCTCGATGTACAACCCTATGCAAAACCCTTGCAAGGTCAACATAATAGCGTCCTCAGACATTTGATTGTGTTCAAGGGAGTCGCACAAAAAAAAAAAAAAAAAGAAAAGGAAACAGTTACAGAATCTACAGTCAGCCAGAGAACATGAAATCGCCTTGAAGACAAGGGAAACTCAAGGGCTCTTTAGTCTTTTGATGACTCCTACTTTGATCTGCACCGTGAATTCTAGGTAAGGGCCATGGTTATGAAAGGGGAAGGTGTTAGGCACCCCTTTATTGTCCGAGCAATGCACGGTCTCTACTTTATGGGGCTATACAGTTTTTTAGGGATTATGAGGAGCTTCCAATCCTGCAAGGTTATGCCATACTTCGCGGGCTTACTTAGGGCCTGGGTAGGCAATATAACAAAACACAATATTAATATAAGTAAGGTTAGGCTAAATACTTCACAGGCTTTTTAGGGCTCGAGCTGGCAAAAACTTAAAAAGAACGAGAATAAAATGAGCTGTGACTTGGTACAAGTATGGGGGTGTGTGTAGGGAATATGCAGAGTAGAATACGATTTGATTTCAAGATGTGAGAGGGAAAATCGGGAAGTCAAACACCCTTTCTCATAGAGAAGATAAGGGATGATCGGACGTCCCCGATTTCGGTGCTACTCGCTGACTTTGGCTTGGAGGATGTTACTTTTGACTTCTTAATAGAGAGAGAAATAGAGATAGAAAAACACTTGTTCAGTGGTCGATGCTTCGAAAAGGAGGAGACTTGCCCTGCGAATATTAGACGAGTGTTTAGTTGGGTAGAGCTTTGGTAGCCTTCTTTCCCATGCTTTTCAAACTTTTGTAGGGTAGAGTTTTGGCAGAGCTTCGCTAACTGAACTTCAGAGAATATTCGCATATCTTTATCTCACTTTGTCTCACTCCCCGCCTCTTAGAGTTTCTTTCTCTTTGTCTTTGTTGCTCCCTTGTTTTGGGTCCCAGGCATTGTTTAAACAGACGGTTAGTGGATAGTCCGCCTCAGCCGAACGAATCCATGGTTTACCGCAGAGCATGGTGGCACAATTGATTGGGCACGGTTGCATGTTGGCAAGACAGGTGTCGAGCCAGGGATGGGATTTTCCTGGAAACGGTGCTGGGGAATCTGTATCCTTGAAAACGATTACCCTAGGACCGTTTCTGGGTGTTTTATTTCAGTGTTTGCTACTCCACTGGGCCATGTGCTCATTCACTTTTAGAATGTAGTCCCCTGGTGCCGAGCACACTGTACTGATGCACCCCACATGCTTCTGCTGCTTTCAGGTTCCGTCCAATGGCCGATCCAAGCTATCCATTGTTTCGAGGGCATATTTTTAGCTGTACAGTGGGCCTGGTTAAAGCTCCTTAAAGTCAACAAGTAGTATATAGTTAATTACATGAAGGTGGGGTGTCTACATGTATCAAATAATTCCCCCTTATTTAAAGTGGAGAGATGTCATATCCATCCGATTGGATGATAAGTTAATGTCCACTATGAGGATAACTTCTAATATGTCGTGCACGTGTGAAAATCAACATGTCCATGAGGATGATCATCTTGGGTAAAACTTGACCTTATCTACTATTTGGTTCAAATTTGGTCGTCACATGATGCATATGTCTCAAGTGTGCCAAAGCTAAATGTGGCTTGAATTGAACTGAACACCTATAACCCTAGGTGCTGAATAGACGAAGCTAGAGATTGAGTTCCATTCGAACTTGACTGTTTATCCAATCACTAATTATGAGAGAATCTTGCAATTTGAGAGGAGAAGAGTTCGTTCTTCTAATAAGTTCTTTTTTTTATATAATGAAAGGACCTTCAATTAAGCATATGATAGCTTGTACAATACTAATAAGAAAAAAAACATTTTAAGCTGAAAGTATTCTATTAATATCGAATGGAGGCTTACAATCAATATTTAGATAAATAAAATAAACAAAAGGGATAACTAGTGATGGTCTATTCATTGCTCGACAAAATACAAGGCATCATAGGTAATATAGTTGTTAACAACAACAATCTATTCATACCTCAACTGAACTTCACAGGTGAGATAGTCATGTCTCGTAGGATGGTCATGTTTGTCGCTCAGTGCAAACCTAGTTTTAGAGGCAAGATAGCTAATGGTGGGCGGATCTTCAACAGTTTGTTCATCACATGTCTAGGCTTCATAAGCGAGACGATCATGGTTAAGCGACGATATGTTCGTTGTTTGGAACCGTACTTAGGTGAGATGGCGTTGGGGTGACAGTTTGTTCATTGCTTGGAACTAAACTTCATAGCTAAGGTAGTCATGACCAACGACTACCTGTTCACACTGGGGATCTTACTTCGTAGGTGAGGCTGTGGTGATTCGACTATCTATTTTGTTACTTGAACTGGGCTTCGTAGGTGAGATGATCGTCTGTTCATTGTAGAGTCAAGTTTCATAGGTAAGATAGTCGACTGAATTTCTAAGCACATATAGCAAGAAAGCTCTACTGGCCATCTATTCAAAACTTAGGGATCATCTCAACGATTCAACCATGTGATTGGTAGACATAAGGTGAGATAAGTAAACAATTAGTCCATGCTTTCTATAACATTGCGCTTGCAAGCAGTGGAGTACTTAAATTGAGACTAAACTGAACTAAGATAGGTGTCTATGAGGTACGATGGATAGGCAGTGTTGTGTTGAATTGGCATGGACCTAATGCTCTTTGTTTTTTTCTTTATTATAAGCATGTGTAGGGCGGTTGCTAAAGAATTATATTTGGAATCAATCTCCACGATCTTCTTTAAGTTTATTGGATAATTAGCAAATGTGGTCCATTTTGCTTCCATCTTAAGGATGGATTTCCATGATCTTTATATTTGCAGCTTGTCTATATCCAATTGCATTCCATCACGTGTCTATGTGATAGTTGCGTGCTCTCGGTCTTCTTGGCTGCCTGATGCGTGTCCCTTTGCAATGCCCATTTTGGTCTCTCACTGTTTCTTTCTACTAATTGTATTAGTTGCAAAAATCTCATCCTGTTCTTTCGTATGGTGGGGTTGCCATATATCAGCTTTCTAATTGTCGAATCTGACCAGGTAAGTTCGAGTGTAAATATCCACTCATCGGGCAAACCACATTTATATTTTGTTATTTATCAGCGGCTATACATTGTTTTCCATGGTGTGGCGCACCTGATGAATGGATGAGGCTGGTCTTTGCCGAAGGTTCTCCTCACATTGGTTGCAGTTTGGATATCGACTCCACATGCACGATAGGTTAATTATCATTAAGTTGATCGTAACTTCTAATCCAACTGATTGGACTGGACGTGAACATCTTCTTTTAAAGAGTTATGATTTGGTTAGCGTTCATTATTCTAGTAGGATGCACCCAAAAAGAATAAATAAAGAAAATAAAATTGGACCACTTACCAACCAGTTCCACTTGTATGACAAAAAAAAGTGTTACCTTGGTATATTGAAAGTTAGCAAGGAAACATCAAGAACCATAGGAAGAATGTGACTTGAATTTTTTAAAACTTTACTATCCATACTTAACGAAGAAACTATCTATAAAAGTACAAGTAAATATAAAATGGATGCCCTCATTGATCTATGGTTAAAACTGGTTGGTAAGATTGGAACAGTTAACTATTGCCAATCACGAAATGGGTGGACCTATAAGAAGGTACGACGTTTTACAATCACACTACGTACCATGCATGAATACACGAGAATCATTGAGAGTGCATACGTACTACCCAAAAGACAGGGCATTAGTGAAAACAGGTGTCCAAAGGTCTGTGGGCCCACCATGATGTTTGTATTATACCAGTTTTGTCAGCTAATTTTAAGACATGAACCCAAATACGAGGAAGATCATAAACCTCGAGTGGGCCACATGAGTGAGGATATTTGAGCGCCTACCATGAAGCCTTAGTGAGGTCACGGAAGTGTTAGGTGAGGTTTATATTTGTGTTTTCCCTTCATCCATATGGGAATCACCTAGATCTATGGCCCACTTAGCCTCATAGATCATGGCTCTTTATTATTAAAAAGGATGGATGTTGTAATAAGAGAAGTAAAATGATGCCCTGCAGGATAGAGAGATCCCAATTAGGATCTGCTCACCTGCAACCGTACATGTGGCAGTGACCATGCGTTTCATGTGACAGCCAAGGACCCCTATGATTAGCTATATATATATATATATGTGGTTTAAAAGGAGGTTAGTCCTTAGGACTCTCAACAATCATAGCACAATTAAATGGCTCTCAATCTCCTCTCCCAGTGGCCTATTTGCTCTCTTGCACGTTTACCACCTAGTCCTGTGATCTCAGCAGCAGCAGGCCATGGAAATGTGGCCAGGCAGATCAGACGGCCAGCAAGCGCTCAAACTTACGAGCCGGCCACTTTGAGGCGATCGGGGAATTACCAACCAAGCATCTGGAGTAACGACTTCATACAATCGTTAAAGAGCGATTACAAGGTGATTAATGACAATTAGTAGAGCCCTGCTGGTGGTACTTGCAAGTCTCTGGTGGCCCACCTGTTACAAAAATGGCACAAGTGATTAATGGCAATCCATAGAGCCTTACTTATCAGGTGGGCCAAATGGGATGGGCTTTGGCCCATTAAATTCAAGCTTTTGAATATTTGGGCTCTAACATTCTGGGCCGGCGTTTTTCACAAACCTAGGTGTGGAATGTGGATGATGCAGCACAAAAGAAAAAAAAAAAAAAAAAAAAAAAAAAAAAAGGGGTAGCAATGGGTCGGGTTTGGGCCAACCAAGAGTAGGCCACACTTAAGGGCAAGGCCTGAGCCTGAATAATTTTGATGGGCCTGGGCCAGATCTGAGTCCCAGACCATCCTGTTAATTGATGAAATTCCTATTCTCCAATTGAATGTTTCTATTCATTGATCAAGTGGGCCACACATGCACAAACAAATAAGCACTTAGAAGAACGAAATCAATGGTCCACATTCAAGATGCATGGATTGCCTAATTGAGGAAGACATGTAGATATGAATGGGATATTTGTAGGATATTTAAGACATATATGTACATCTGAAATCGGGCCTGGCCTGGCTAGGCCGGGCTAAAATGACTTGAGCCAAGTCAGGCAGGAAAATTGATCGGGCCATGCATCCAGGCTCAAGCTTGGCACAAGGTCCTAACTAATAGGTCCAAGCCCGGTCCAAAGCCTGGTCATGCTTGACTCGCATGACCCATTGCACCCTTACCAAAAATCAGATTGGTTGAAAGAGATCGACCAACTGTCCACATCTGATGCAAGCGTGTGGCTTGTCAGATGGGGCCCACCTGGTGAGTGGTTTGGATCCCACAAATATCTTGCACGTTGGGCCGTGAGTTCCGCGATGCATGATACTCCAACTGGTGTCGTTTTAGTTTCTTCCTAACATGGTTGGATCGATGTGTGGATCACAAAGAATACTGAGATTCTTATGCAGGGTGATGTTTACGAGGGACGGGTTGTGGAGCTGAAGGAAGCTGCAAGCCGTTTTCTTGAAGAAGCAGATGGGCCACTGGCCCAACTCGAGTTGATCGACGATCTCCAGCGTCTAGGGGTGGGCCGCCTCTTCGAGAAGGAGATTAATGATAAACTAAAGACCATATACATGAGTCACAAAGAAATGGTAACAAAGGGTGATATCCATTCTACAGCTCTCTTCTTTAGGCTCCTAAGAGAACATGGGTTTGAGGTCTCACCAGGTATGCATGCTCTCTTGATTTTTATTTCGATTTTGATTTTGATTTTTTTTTTTTTTTTTTTTTTCTGTGGGATTGTCAATGGTCCATTTATTTATTGGGAACTTCCTCAAGTGTGGCCCACAATGTCCAAAAAAGGGTCTGAGCTGGACTTAGGTCTGACCCAACCCATTGCTACATCACACCTTTCTAACTTTCAGTTCCCTAAGACTAAAAAGTCACACATGGCTAGAAGCGATAACGGCCCACTCAGTGATCTTAACTTGGAGCTATAGATGAAACTGAAAAATGACCAGGACATTCTCACAAAGATCTTGGTGGGGGCCCCACCTCATGAATAAAACTGACCATACCAAGAGAAGAGGTGTGATCCAGGTCATGAATATAGATTGGACCAGCCTGAATTTCAGGACCAGATCATATTCTCAGTGGGTCCACCCTGATGAACAAACCCAGATCATTTTCGCGCACCAATCTCTTCCAATCTAACTTAGTCCATAATCTATGGACAGAAATATTCAAAAGATTCAAGGACGAGACGGGTTGTTTCAGAGTGGGCCTTTATGACGACCCGATCGGGCTGTTGAGCCTGTATGAAGCTTCATACCATGGCATGGATGGGGAAACCATCTTGGATGAGGCCAAAGCCTTCACAAGCAAGCATCTCAAAGAACTCAACCAAAAGGACATACACCGAATCATTGGGATGCAGGTACAGCATGCATTGGAGCTTCCAGTGCACTGGAGGACGCCAAGGTTGGAGGCTAGATGGTACATAGACTTCTATGAGAAAAAGGAAGGCATGAATCCTATCTTACTTCAACTAGCTAAGCTGGATTTCAACATGGTTCAAAGCACTCACCAAAGAGAGCTTAGGAAGGTCTCAAGGTACGGACATTAGATGTATGGTGCATACGTTTTCTGGGATTGTGGATCAGACCATATAAATTGTGTTCCATTGTGGATGGAGCACATGTCTCTAAAATCATATTAGGAATATTGACCATCCTTTTGAGAGATGCTTCATTTTTCTTTGCACCATTAGTTATAGTGCTCATAGTTGCATCAGATCAATTGGACAGTTCAATCTATCGATCTCTGCTAACCATTAAGTCCATGACACATTTCATAAACTACGGTATGAAAATTATACTATACAATATTGCACAACCATGGCCGATTTAACTTTTTTGTTTTTTGGGATAGTTCACACATCCCACTGTTAGTACACACCTATTCACACCTATGTTGTTAGTCACCCTGCAATGTTAGCCACCCCACGTTGGGATTCAATACCAGGACCCCAGTATTGAGAGGAGGTTATCTTCACTCAGTCTACCATTGTCTTAAAGGTGCCAGTGTTATGGCTTATTTAACTTAAAACATAAATAGGTCTTTATTTCCCCATACGACTAGGGACTATTTGTTTTTTTTTTTTTTTTTTAATTTACCTTTGTAAATGTATATAAAGTGAAATGATCACACACAACTAATTGTACAATGCATTTTGGTCCAACTAATTGGGTATTTAATGAGAAAAAATCTCTATTAGATAGAGATGGAGGAGTTTGTTACGTTGGCTTTTTAAGAGGTCTTTTGAAAATGATCCCCAGCTTGGGTGGGACTCACGGTGGTGTTAACTTGAAATCCACCCTGACCATCACGTCACCCCATGCTAGACCTAGGGACTGAAAATCAACTCCATCCATGTCTTAGGTGGACCGCACAATTGGAAAGAGCCCGCAGAAAAGCTCATGTCTTTGGGTCCAGTAAAAATCAAAGGTGGACATCTCTCCTTTTGCTGTTCCATTGTTGTGGCCTACAGAATCAAAAGTCAGACTGATATTTTGTTTCTAGACTTAGAATGAGATCACACATCTGATGGTTGGAGTGGATCTCACGTACGCATCAAGATGGTCCCAATAAAAATAAGGTTAAGCATTCCTTTTTCTGTTAAGTTTCTTCCGCTCCGTGAGCATAAGAAATAAAAAAGTGAATTAGGTCTGGTGCGGCCGCTTCCTCATGGAACACGGCTCGTGCCCGACCGTGTGGCCTACCTTGATGTATGTAGTGTATGTCCACGCTGTCCATCCATTTTTCTAGCTCATGTTAGAATATTATTCAGAAAAACAGTTATAAATCTCAGGTTGTCCACACCTGTAATTTTAGCACCATTTCCAATGTAGACATTAACAGCCTAGTTTTTTTATTTTTTATTTTTTATTTTTTTCCCTCAAAAATCAAGGAGAGGTGCAAATTTCATGTGAGGCCCACTCTGACGTATACGGATTATCTACAACATACATCCCTTCTACCAATTGATTTTACGACACGAGCCCAAAAATAAGGTAGATCCAGATATCAAAAGTGGACTACACAATAGGAAACGGTGGGAATTGAACAACTACGGGGAAAAATACCTTGTCATCGTAAATTTTCACTTATGACCCTTCCACCGTTGGGTCAACACTTTAGACGGTATGGATTGCCATACAACTATATATGCCCTGTGTAAGCTGAAGAGTAGTCACCTCCCTTTTTACAACTTAAAAATCTAGTCGAGTTGACTCAACCGATTTTCAAATTCAGGTGTCTAAGAACCATGATGTAAACATCATCATGGCTCCCCCATTCGTGGACCTAGTTGCAATATTTGCAATACCACCGATTAGGTCCAATACACACAGTTATTGGGTGGTCCTAAACTGGATCTGTACTCTACAAACAATATTCTCCATACGCTTCCTGAATGTATGGTTCAGATCATCCGATTAGAATGATTTTTTCAAGGCAGCCTATAGAGAGTAGGTGATGGCAGATGGACAGTCCAGATTGATGATACTAATTGTCCAGATCATTCCTCCATTTGGTCACGTGATATCATGCATGTACATACTAATAGAGACAAATGTCCACAGGCCTTTTATTTATATGCAAGTATATTTATGTATATATGTATAGGGTTTTTGTATGTATTCCAAGAGCTTTTGATTCCTACAAGTGGCGTTATTTGTTTTTGTATACTGTTTAGATGGTGGGCCAACTTGGGACTTGCAAAGAAGTTGAGCTTTGCTAGAAAACGTCTGATGGAAGATTTCTTATGGGCCATGGGTATAGCCTCTGACCCTCAGTTCGGACATTGCAGGGAAATGCTTACAAGACTCGTTCAGCTCATCACAACCGTGGATGATATCTTCGACGTTTATGGTTCATTGGATGAATTGGAACTATTTACAGATGCAGTTGATAGGTAACATGGGACACTTCTATGATATCCTGACCACACACACCCACCCGGTAGGCCCCACAGTAGATGCGCATAATCCACAGATTACACTACTCATAATAAAAAACTTCTAGTCATTAGTGAGGCTTGGTGATCATGATCTATATTAATCACCATCCGTTTTCCAAGCCACTTATTCAACGGTCTGGATTGTCCATCGTTGATGGGATTTTTCAGGTGGGACATTAATACCATCGAACAGCTCCCAGAATGCATGAGGATATGTTTTCTAGCTCTCTATAACAGCACCCACGATGCGGCCTACGTCAGTCTCAGGGAACATGGTTTGGACATCATCCCATATCTAAGGAAAGCGGTACAACACTCCTACTCTTTTTATTTTGGAAAGAGAGCTAATAACCTGCACCTACCCGGCCACCTGCAAGCTATTTCTGGGCTCATTGAATAATCAGTGGGCTGGGTAGACCCTTTATAAGCCCACATTGCTATTGATTAGCTGAATATTGGCTCATGTTAATTGCAGTGGGCAGGTTATTGCAAAGCAGGCTTAGTGGGGCAAAATGGTACAACCGCAGCTACACGCCGACGTTCGAGGAGTACTTGAACAATGCGTGGATTTCGATATCAGGGCCCGCCGTGCTAATCCATACGTTTTTCTTACTGGGGCGAAAGCCATCAAAGGAGTCCATTGAATGCTTAATGAACGATCAAGGTCTAATCCATTCAACATCCCTTATTTTCCGGCTCACTGATGATTTGGGAACTTCAACGGTATGCACTTTCAATTTTTTAGATTTACAAGAAACACACTTCATTTTTCTGATCCATGGGCCCACAAGCTGGGCCAGAACCTGATTCTGAGGTTTAACAAAGAAATAGACCGGGGCAAATCAAGGCCTACTAAGGCTAATGGTCTGGGCCTGTTCCTAACTTTAGGCCCATGTGTGGATCCAAGAGTACCCTAGCTCATCGCTCATGCTGCATATTTTTGGTGGACCCAGGATGAAGTAGCAAGAGGTGATGTTCCAAAATCCATCCAATGTTACATGCATGAAGCCGGTGTTTCGGAGGAAATTGCAAGGGAGCACATCAAAGGCCTAATTAGCGATACGTGGAAGAAGATGAACCGACATCGGGCCACTCTTTCTGCATTACCCAAATCTTTCATCACTGCCGCATTTGATTTTGCACGGACGTCGACTTGTGTGTACCTTTATGGAGATGGATACGGCGCCCCCGATGGTGAAACCAAGGACACTGTCATCTCGCTGCTAGTCGAACCGATTCAGCCTTAGGAGATATAAGCATGCTTTGGCTAATGTTAATGTTTTGCATGGTGTGAAATTTTATTACCATATTGGAATAGAAATCACTGTTCTGGAGAAAAACTATGGAAATGGAAATTGATTTTTGCTGATAGATTTGTCTTCAAGAACAATAGAAAACATCAGACCTTTGGAAAAGTTGTATTAGATTGAATTTTAGGATCTAAATGGTGAAAATGTGATGGCACGCGTGATGGTTGGGGTGGATCTGATGTTCCACAAATGGTCCGATATTAGTTGTAGGGACACCTGGTATGACTAATGGTACCCAGGCTAATGTAGTCCTTTCAAAAACTACTCCATGCTGCAATCTAATTAGTTGGCAAATTTATATATACTTTTTTTTAATAGGCTGCCAATAATGATTGAAGGGAGGCAATTGATTGGATGGCTGTGATCATGCTTGGCCTAGTTCACCTTGGAATCCAAAAACCAGATGGAAGAGCTGGGGATGAGATGCCGGACATTATTTATTTGACCGGTCTTCCATGCATGGTATATATATGCCATCCTATCCATTCACTTGACGGGTCGATGGGCCATTCCAAAAGTCACATGGTTCTGAACCTCAGTTAGGCCACATTGGATTTTAGGCATGATTTTATACTGTTTGTGGCCCACTTAAGTTTTGAATCCGTCTGGTGTTAGGGTCAAGGGCAAACATGATGTAGAGCACATACCTATTCATAACACAGGTCGACTGAAACAAGTCCGAATGGAAACCGACGTAGTTAGTCAAATCTAGGCCTAGCATGCATGATGTAACTGGGCCGCAGGCACGTCAGATCGAAAAAAATAACGTTTCGAATTGAGAAAATTTGCCGTTCAAAGTGCAAATCGTAAATCGGACATAACTTTTGATTTAGGATGAGTCATGGGACGCATGACCTATGAATTTTGACTGAAATTTCATTTTGAGGTCAATCAACACCAATAAGCATGTCACGTCACTGCGTTTCACGAGAAAACAGTCTATTCCTATTCAAAATTAAGATTTTCTAAAAAACTTACCATTTTTAGTTAGTTTTAAGATGAACGTATCTCTTTCTTTAGCCTTGGAGTTTTAGCATGTGATGTCTTCGTTAGGTTTGCTTCTTTTTATGCCAAGAATCTGTTGGGAATAGAACGACAACAGCAGAAGCGAAAGCCAAAAACCACATAATAGAATATACGACCAAACAAGCAACATAATGCAATCAATCAAACAAGCATTCAACCACAAGAGACAATCTGATTTTACGTGGAAAAACCACTGAACAGGTAAAAAACCACGACACAAAGCGATCCACTGATTCAAAAGATTACAGAAATTGACAACCCACAAGTAAGGAAAACCCAGAGAAAGCCCAAGCTCGCTCCGTCTCAAAACACTCTCCACTCTTCCTAACACACTTAGGAAACCTTGGACAACTAAGAATTACTTTTAAGTCTGAATTCATGCCATAGATATAGCAAACAATCCCAATTTAGAAACACATTACGCAGATCTGCGTATCTACGTAAGAAAATGCGTACACAGCCGACTGGTCGCTCGACCGGTTAGACCTAGTACAAAAACTGTCTAGAGGAAAAAAAAACACAAAAAATTCGTTACGCTGCCTCACCACCGACCTGTTGCTCGACCAGTCTGGGGTGCATGAAAAACGTCCAGCAACCCTTGTTGTGCATCTGGGGCCAAACATGCAGATCGGTTGTCCGACTGGTCTGAGCACCTAAAACGTGCATAGTTTGAAGGCTCCTCTAACAGAATCATCCGACAAAGTAACATTAGGAGTTACTATTTTGAAAAAGTATTACTATTTTGAGAAAGTTTCAGTTTAGCTACATTATAACTTTTAATCCAATTTGCATTTTATTATTTATAGCCTTGTAATCTTCTTTGAGAGATAGACTTCAATAAAATATTTTCAGATTTTTCTTAATCCTTGTGGATTGATTAGGAGCAATCACACCTTATGGATTCAAGGTTTTATCACATTGAGGAGATGGTGCTCTTCCTCTTCCTTTTTACACGCCCTTCCTAGTGTCAAAATATTAGGTGCGCCACTCGATGGACGGTATTGATTTCGTGCACATGTAGTCATTGTTAGAGTCCCCTAAGATACATTGATACACCATCCTCTCCCAGCTCGAGCTTTTAGAGAAAATTGTTGTTTGATATAATATCAAAGCGGAAGGTCATGTAACAAATATGCCACCGGTAATATATTTTCCCACGGAGTCATGCACTAAAACTAATATTGGAACACTAATTAGGCAGGTTGTCAAACCTATATAACAAAAAATGGATGGTCAGGAAACATGACATCCAACACCAAAAGCTCAACACACATGTGGCTGGCTTGATAATTGTACTATCTCAATTTTTGGCATATGGCATGTTCATAGTGGGCCCTACCTGATAAATGTCCAGGATCTCTACACATGTTGTATGCACGGTTCCTTGACATTTAGTCGACCCCCTCTGTTGCTCACAATCGGAGAATTTTCCCTTTGTAAACCTCACTTTTAACCTAACAACTAAAATAAATTCCCCTAAACTTTAGTTTCCATTTATAAACTTATGGGCTTTTCAGACGAAACTGCCCCTTGTTTTTTATTTCTATTCATTTTCAACCCAAAAACCCATGGTCTTCATTCTCCTCTTCGGTTACACCAAAAAACCTCAAAAAACCCATCTTTTCTACGTTTTTCTCTTCGGCTAAACCTAAAAATCCATTTTCTCTTAATTTTTTCTCTTCGACTAAATACAAAAAACTCTCAAAATCCACCTCTTCGCATTTCTTCCTGAAAAAAACCCATTTTCTTCTTCTTCTTTTCCAAAAAATTGAATCTTCTTCTTCGTTTTTTTGTTTTGAATAGTGAATGGTGGATGATCAAGGATATTTTACTGGTGAATGGTGAAACCTCTCAATGAAGGATGTAATCTGTGAAAAAAGGTAAATTTCACCGTATCGTGAAGTTGACTGAATTTTGCATTAAATGACGGATTTTCGCCGTCGTTTTTTGCTTATTCAGTGCAAAATGTTCAGTTACATTATAACATGTTCGGTGAATGTCACTGAACACAGTTATTTGACCGAACATTTGGTCAAATTTACCACTTGTTCAGTGAAATTCAACGATTTCATTCAATTCATATATCTGTTGTTTTGCGACGGCCTTTGGCCGACGTTTTTCGCTTTTTCAACGTAGTTAACCGAATATTCGGTCAAATTATAACGTTTTCAGTGAATTTCACCTAACATAGAGTTATTTGACTGACCATTCGGTCAAATGTACAATGTGCTCGGTGGAATTGACCGATTTCATTCAAGTTCATATATCTGTCATTTTGTGACAGACTATGGTCGTCGTTTATTTTCTTGTTCGCCGTATTTTACCGAATATTCGGTCAATATTACAACGTGTTCAGTGAATTTCACTGAACACAATTATTTGACCAAACTTTCGGTCATATTTCATAGATCGGTCAATTTATGACGAACTATGGCCTTTTTTTCTTACTGTTTAGCGCATTTATCAGAAGAACGAAGATGAGATTTTTTTAGAAAGAAAAACAAAGAAGAAAATGAGTTTTTTAAGGAAGAAAATTGAAGAAAAAGTTGGGTTTTCGGGAAGAAAAGAGATAGGATTTTTCAACAAGAAAAATAAAGAAGATGGGTTTTTTAAGCAAAAACGAAGAAAAAGATGGGTGTTGGGGGACATTTCTGTCCAAAAAAAGTGCATAAGTTTAGATTTGGAAACTTAAGTTTTAGGAGGTTTACTTTTGCTACTAGGTGAAAACTAAGGTTTATAGAGGGAAATTTCTCTCACAATCGACATGTTTTAATTAGAAATGATTAGATGGGTTGAGTTTGTGGAAAACCCTCTCACGCACCTAGTTGCATTTGATTAATTGTCATCCGCCATATTTGGACCGTCCATCGGGTTCAGTCCACATTTTATCCATACTCCATAAAACTTGAATCAATCTTGTCCATCCATTTTTGTATGGACAAGATTGATTAGATGGGCTGAGTTTGTTGGTACTAAGCGTCTGCAATTGCACATATTTCTGCAATCAATCTTGTCCATCCATTTTTGTATGCCACTGACTTTACATTTTTCATTCTTCAGATCAGGATGATTTTTCCAAGAAAGCCTAGGGAAGAGGGGACCCGATCCAACGGACAGTCTAGATAGACAATGTGAGGTGAATGAGTCTAAATGTAACTCGGTGCATGGTATAATTAATATACACAGCCCACTGTATCATTTCTATTCAAAAACTAAAACGTCTGACAACGATGATTAAAAGAAAATTACTGTTCAGCGCGAAAAGAAAAACGATATTGCATAGATGGAGATCCCTAACTAGATTCTGCCGCCCTAACCCTAGTGGATGTTGGGAATAGGGGCGCCGACAACAGAAACGGAAGACAAACAACACCACAGCAGAATATATGATTAAACGAGAAACACCATGTAATCAAACTACACAAGCATTGAACAACAAGAGATAATCCAATTTTACGTGGAAAAACCCCTCAACAGGTAAAAAGCCACGGCACAAAGTGATTCACTATGATTAACAGAAGATTACAGAGATTGACGACCCACAGGCAAGGAAAATAGAGGAAACCCAAGCTCTCTCTCTCTCAAAACACTCTCCCCTCTTCCTAATGCGATTAGGAAACCTTGGACACCTTAGGATTTCATCTAAGTCTGGATACATGCCATATATATAGCAAGAATCCCGAAAATAAAAGCATCTTACGCACAAACCCGTAACTGCGCGTAAGAAATTGCGTACACATCAGACCAGTCGCTCGACCAGTCAGAGCTTGCACAAAAACAGTCCAGAGAAAAATCACATAGAAATCGTACATCTGCCTCAGCTTAGACATGTCACCCAATCGGTCTATGCCCCCTGTAGACCTATTGCTTGACCGGTCTAAGCCACATGTAGACCTGTCACCAGACAGGTCTAGGGTGAGAGAAAATAGTCTAGCCGCCTCCTGTGCATCTGGGCCAAACAGCCAGACCGATCGCCCGACTGGTCTGAGCACCCAAATCGTGCACTTGTTTGAAGGCTCTCCAACAATCTCCACCGAGGCTTCAAACGTCGAATCAAACCATCATCTATTTGTCATCTCATCTTCATCATAGCTTCACCACTTCTCGTGCATCCATCAACCATAACCTTGCACTTTCACGACTTTTTTCACTCTTCTCATGTGGCCCTTGGGCACTCGCCATATACGAGCAACCGTGGATCTCGTTGCCGATCCCGCAGCTTTACCGTGAATTGTGTTCCCGATCAACTTGTAAAGATGGCCACACCTTCATGCCTTCATACACATGACTGACCCCTTCATCACTTCACAACAATGATCGTGGCCGATGAACACATACCCTTTCACCTCGAGTGCACCAAGAGAAATCACATTCTTCTTCATCTTGGGGACATACTTCACATCTTTCAGGACTCGTTCGATCACATCGAACATCCTGATGTGCACCATACCAATACCTATCACCTTATGAGCGTAACCATCACCCACAAACACCGATTCACCATCATACTTCCTGTATGTCGTGAATGAACTCCAGTCAGGACAAACATGACATGAAACCCCTGAATCTAGGATCCACTCTCTACCATGAGATCCCTTGCTAGATACTGTCAAAACGTCACAAAGATCGCCACCGTCCTCTACACTATTAGCTCCCTCTCTAGAAAAATTTCCATACCTTTTTGCTTCAATTTGGGATTCTGACAATCCCCTCTCATGTGGCCTTCTTGACCACAACTCCAGCATTTCACAATAGCTTTCCCTTTGCCCTTGGCCTTAGATCCCGATTTTGAATATCCTCCACCATACTCAGAATTTTTCCCCTCATAATCAGTTCCTTTGAGGAAGAACGAGAACCCACGTCACCGCTTTTCTTTCTCATCGCCTTCAACTGGAGGGCTGATCTAGCAGTCTCGACGTTGATGGTATCCCTCCCTGCACACAGAGTCTCTGAATTGCTCATATGAATCTGGAAGAGAATTCAATAGGATGCATGCTTGATATTCATCCTTCATCAGTTCATCTATCTCCACCAACTTGCAAACTAGCCTATTGAACATGCTTAAGTGGTCCTCCACATCCATCCCCTCAGTCTTCCTCAAGGTGAACAACTACATCAATAGATACATGCGATTTTTTTTTATAGATTTCTTGGCATAAACATTCTCTAACTTCGCCACTGTATCAGTCGTTGTCTTCTCCTTCGTGACATGATAGAGGACAGCATCCGTAAGGCGTAACAAGATCAAGGTTCTAGCCTTCTTGTCGAGCTTCGTCCACTCATCCTCTTTCATAGCCCCAGGTCGCTTTTCAAGAGCTTTATCAAGCCCTTTCTGAACTAGGAGGGATTTAATCTTCACCTTCCATAGCTTAAAGTTATTTTTGCCAGAGAACTTCTCCACATCGAACCTTGTGCTTGATCACATCTTCTCATCTCAAATACGAATTCTACTACACCCCAACTTTAGCTCTGATACCACTTGTTGGGAATAGGGGCATTGGCAGTGGAAGCGAAAGATGAACAACACCACAACAAAATATACGATCAAATAAGAAACACCATGTAATCAAACCACACAAGCATTCAACCATAGAGACAATTCGATTATTTTACGTGGAAAAACCCCTCAATGGGTAAAAAACCACGGCACAAAGTGATCCACTATGATTAACAGAAGATTACAGAGATTAACAGCCTACAAGCAAGGAAAGCAGAGAAAACTCAAGCTCTCTCCCTCTCAAAACACTCTCCCCTCTTCCTAATATGATTAGGAAACCTTGGACACCTTGGGATTCCATCTAAGTTCGAATACATGCCATATATATAGCAAGAATCTTGAAAATAAAAGCATCTTATACACAACCGCGTAACTGCATAAGAAACCATATGCATGTCCGATTGGTCGCTCGACCGATCGAAGCTGACACAAAAACAGTCCAGAGGAAAATCACACAGAAATTGTACATCTGCCTCACCTTAGACCTGTCGCCCGACCAGTCTAAGCCCCCTGTAGACCTATTGCCCGACCGGTCTAAGCCCCCTGTAGGCTTGCCGCCAAACAGGTCTAGGGTGAGAAAAAACAATCCAGTAGCCTCCGATGCATCTAGGCCAAACGGCCAAATCTGTCGCCCGACCGATCTGAGCACCCAAACCATGCACTTATTTGAAAGCCCTCCAATAGTAGATACCACTTGTTGAGCCAGCTCTGATACCACCTGTTGGACCGGTTCCACCTCAAAATGGCTAATCATTATTGAGGGGCCTCTTCCCAATATATAGCCCAGCTATCTCCCCAGCCTCTAGCTGATGTGGGACAAACCCAACACACGTGGCAACGACCATGAGTTTCATGTGACCGGCCAAGGGCCATTGTGTGTGTTTGTCAATATATATAAAGAGAGGGTCAACCTTATATATATTAGAGAGAGAGAGAGAGTGAGAGAGAGAGAGAGTCACTCTCAAGTCCAATTAGTTGGACAACATTTTGCTGTCCTCCTAATGGATTGCTTCCAACCCTATCCAATCATTAAGTGAGTTACAATATAGAAAACAGTGTGTGTGTGTGTGTGTGTGCGCATCTCTCTCTATATATATATATATATGTGTGTGTGTGTGTGTGTGTGTGTGTGTGTGTGTGTGTGTGAGAGAGAGAGAGAGAGAGAGAGAGAGAGAGAATGCTCGCAAGCGAACTAACTCGCACGAGAACTCGTGAAAACTTTTTAAGGACTCATCACACGTGATGTGTCTCCAAAATTTGAGTCGCCACGTGATGTAGCACCCTGAATGAAATTCAATTTTAAAATCAAATAATAAAATTTTAAAAAATGAAATTCAATTTTTTTACTTTCCCTCCTAAAAACTTTTTGAAAATATGTGAAAAAAATCAATTTTCACTTGTCCCACATCACTTAGATATGGGAGTTTTATAAATGGTTTTGCGATGTGTTTACTTGGTGAAATGGAGAGAGAGAGAGAGAGAGAGATTTATTTTTCAGAAAATAAACCCAAACCTTCCTGCTATAGTCATCGATAAACGACACGAACCACGATGACCCACCAACAGAAATAACGGGCGACGGCCCCCATACATCGGAATGGACATAATCAAGCACCCTTTTACATACATGTTTCCCCCCTTTAAAAGACAATCTAGAATGTTTTCCATACATGCAGTGTTCACATATACTAAAGTTTACAGATTTAAAGGAAGGAATCAAATATCGTTCAGAGAGTACCTTCATGCCCCGCTCACTCATGTGGCCTAAGCATGCATGCCACATACGTGCAGACATGGAATCCGCTACAGTCGCTGCAGCTCCACCTACTGAAGTGCTCTCAATCAGCCTATAAATGTTTCCATGCCTCTGTTCCTTCATAATTATAAGGGCCCCCTTTGAAACTTTGCAGAACTAGTCAAAACCTGTAAACCTGCACCCCAATGCTTCGAGTGCACCAAGGGAGATCAGATTCTTCCTCAACCTTGGAACGTGCCTTACTTCCGTCAAGGTCCGTTCGATCCCATCGAACATCTTGATGCGCACTGTACCAATCCTCACAACCTTGCAGGCGTAGTCATCGCCTAGAAATACGGAGCCTCCCTCATACTCCCTATAGGAATTAAAGATGCTCCTATCTGGGCACATGTGATATGAGGCCCCAGAGTCCATGATCCACTCATCACAGAGAGGTCCAGCCTTTGACACCGTCAAGACTTCACACACATCACTACCGCCTTCCTCGGCTTCAGCGGTATTGGCTTCCCTAGAAGAATCACCTGACTTCTCCTTCTTATACTTAGGACTCTTGCAGTCCTTCTTCATGTGCCCAACTTGGCCACATCCCCAACACTTCAGCTTGCCTTTGCCCTTGCCCTTCGATTTGGATCGAGAACGCAACGATCCTTCACCTCGCTCAGAATTCCTTCCTCTCATAAACAATGCTTCGGAGGAGGAATTAGTATCACCGCTCTTCTATCTCATGGCCTTCGATTGAAGGGCTAAGACAACAGTCTCAACACTAATAGTGTCCCTACCCGCGCATAACGAGTCCCTGAGTGACTCATATGAATTAGGAAGCGAGTTCAACAAGATCAAGGCTTGATACTCGTCCTTCATCTGCTCACCAAAATCGACCAACTTGCAATTTAACTTGTTGAAAGTGCTAATGTGGTCCTCCACATCTGTCCCCTCCGCCATCTTCAAAGTGAAGAGTTGCATCATTAGATACCTGCGATTTTCTAGAGACTTCTTTGCATAGATGTTCTCTAGCTTGGTCCATGTTTCTATAGCGGTCTTCTCCTTCATGACGTTATAGAGGACGTCATCAACAAGGCACAATTGGATTGAGGCCATTGCCTTCTCATCCATGTTCGTCCACTCATCATCTTTCATCTCGGCAGGGTGCTTTCCAAGGGCATTCACGACCCCTTGCTGAGTTAGGACGGCACGCATCTTCACCTTCCATAACTCGAAGTTATTTTTGCCCGAGAACTTCTCAACGTTGAACTTGGTACTTGAAGCCATGAGATTGTTTCAGAAAACTTCTTCTTCAACCCTCCAACGATATCTCTGATACCACTTGTCGGAAAACCGATCAGCGGAAGCACCGAAGAAGATCAAACAATTACCACAAAGCTACACAAGCAATCAACGCAAAAGCAAACGAATTTTACGTGAAAAACCCTTGCGGGAAAAAACCACGACACAAAGCGACAACTTCCACTATGAATTCAGATGATTACAGAGCTAGAACTACCCGAGTAGATCCCAAAGATGAACAATGCACACAACCTCTCAAATCCTCTCTCCCAATAACCCTAATCCCGTTTAGAACAGCTAGGTATTGCTTAACATTAGATCTAGCACGATTAGGAAACATATATTTAAGAGGAAACCCGAAAATAGAAACAAGTAGCGCGAAAACCGCGCAACACTACAATCTCTGCAGACCGCAGACTGGTCGCACGACCGGTCATAACCAGTCCAGAGAGATGCGTCAATTGCTGCCTCAACTCAGACCTGTCTCCAGACCGATTTGAGCAACCTACGACCGGTCTGGCGACCGGTCTGAGTTCTCCACAACCAGTCTGGCAACCGGTCTCAAAATGGTCAAAATCGTCTAGAGAGTTTTGGACTCAAAACTGCATATCCGGTCCACTGGCCGACCGGTGGTGCGACCGGTCAGTGGACTCTGTTCATGCACAGTAATGAGGCCTTCACAACACCATCGTGGTCTATTAGACCATCCAATCCATTCATCTAATGTCAATATCCAGAGCGAAGGGACTTTCTAAAAATCACACTGTTCCGAAACTCAAGTGAACCCCATAAGGTTTTTAGCACGATTTTACACCGTATGAAATGAACGGTCTTATTTTTGCACCAAATATGAGATGGACTTGATACGCTCATTGACTCTGGCCTGCCGATACAGGGACATTTTGGCCATTTTTAGCCACCCACAGAATCTACAAATCTCCCCAGTTGGAATTTAGAATATATTTCAAATTAATATTTCAAAAGTCCAAACACTTTTGATTCCTGCCCATCGTTAGATGATGGTGGATGAGCGTGTGCAAACCTTGTGTCCAGAGTATTTCTCTTCATTTAGGAAAAACCACTGATACTTTGGCAGAGTGTGATGGATGATACACAGATGCCTCAAAATTATTTAGAAATTGCATACTTAGAATATAAAAAATTCAAATTAAACTTTCAAATTATCAGAGTTCAGGTGTATCATGAACCAAAATTTACCGTTATTTGATTATTTAGCTATCATATTGGTGGCCATTTATTGAAAGGTCATGTATGAAGAAAAATGGGCGGTTCTATTTCAACAAACGAATGTTCCTGAATCAGAGATTATAATTGCCTTACTTGCATGATTTGAATAATCAAGCCAAGGCAGTAGGATTTTGTGGCTTAGACACAACATTCTACTATTTAGATTGTTTAATTTTAATTTATATGCCATGTATACAATTTTTGAGTACATGTGTGTATCCACCATCATGTTTTGCTACGGTACTGTGGATGCCAGTTCACACTTGTGCGCGCCCACTATTTCTTTTGGTTTGTTTGTCTGTGGTGGGACGCTCGGTTGCAATGATTTGTTTATCACACCTTTGCTTGCCTTGGTTGTGCAAACTAGGGCTGGCCATGAGCCGAGTTAGCTCGAGAAACTCCATCGACTCGACTAAAAAAAGCTCGCCTTAGCTCGACTCGACTCAGTAGAACAAGTCAAGCCAAGCTTCATTTAGGAGCTCGAGTCAGAAATCGAGTCATCGACCATTGAGTCACTCGACTCGACTCGACTCGATTTAAGCTCAACTCGGCTCGAGCTCAAGCTCGACTCGTTTCATATAGATATTTGTTTAAAAAAAAAAACCCTAATCTACTTATTTCTTGGTTCTCTTTCCCCCCTCCCCCACACACACATTGGGGTCCAAGCTTAGGACATATAAAACCTTAACATGTTGGTGGGTTTCTTAATATTACTATTTTGTCAGGTAAGAACATTCCTTGTTGAGCATATCTGATGGATTGAGTAGTTTCAAGTATAAAACATGGTGAGCACACAGTGGCCTCAAAAGTTTTAGCAAACAAGGCAAGCTCCAATGGTAAGCTCGAGGGTGAGCTCGAGCTCGAGGAGAGCACAGGCGAGTTAAGCCAAGCTTGGCCCACCTCGACTCGACTTGGCTCGATGTACAACCCTATGCAAAACTCTTGCAAGGTTAACATAATAGCGTCCTCAGACATTTGATTGTGCTCAAGGGAGTTGCACAAAAAAAAAAGGGAACGGTCACAGAATCTACAGTCGGCCAGAGAACATGAAATCGCCTTGAAGACAAGGGAAACTCAAGGGCTCTTTGGTCTTTTGATGACTCCTAGTTTGATCTGCACCGTGAATTCTGGGTAAGGGCCATGGTTACAAAAGGGGAAGGTGTTAGGCACCCCCTTATTGTCCGAGCAATGCACAGTCTCTACTTAATAGGGCTATACACTTTTTTAGGGATTATGAGGAGCTTCCAATCCTGCAAGGTTATGCCATACTTCGCGGGCTTACTTAGGGCCCGGGTAGGCAATATAACAAAACACAACATTAATATAAGTAAGGTTAGGCTAAATACTTCACAGGCTTTTTAGGGCCCGAGCTGGCAAAAACTTAAAAAGAACAAGAATAAAATGAGCTGTGAGTTGGTACAAGTATGGGGGTGTGTGTAGGGAATATGCAGAGTAGAATACGATTTGATTTCAAGATGTGAGAGGGAAAATCGGGAAGTGTTTGCTCGCCTCAAGTGTAAGGCTGCGATGTAGTAATAAAACTCGGTAAGACCGAGGTCGATCCACAGGGAATTGGAAAACAGGTTCCAAACTATTACAGCAACTCAATTTTGCAAGAAATAGGAGATTCAATTGAAATAGTTATGCTAAAATAGGAACTTTAATGAAAACGGTAATTTAAAGGTACTAAGGCATTCAAGGATCCACTTGTAGCAATCCCATGTCAATCCAATCAATCCAAGCAAGATACACAACTAGATTTGAAGTCCTATATCTCATCTAGTTGGAAAATAAAGCATTAAACACATTCAATCCCATTCAAGTTGAACTTCCAAGTTCTAATCCCATTCAATCAATGTAGAATTCAAAATCATAGCCTTCGGAGTAACAGCCATGCCTATGGACTATGGCCTGCTCAAGGATTACTATAATTCGAATCTAAACAAGCATCATATGATAATCTCAGAGAATTGCAAGGAATCCATGTCCGGAGCACATGAACTCTCATAAAACATCTCAAACTATCAACTTGAAGAACAAGAATAAATAAAAATCCAAACTTGAATTGAAAGTACTTGAATTAACTGAATCAAATCATGAAATTAGATACAAGCTTCACCTCTCAGCCTTAGCTGAGAGATTCTAGCCGAGCATTGTTGTTTACGTCGATTTTGGTAAAAGGATCCTCCGAAAGGTTACCTTCTCTCCAAGCGACTTCTTACTTGGACCTGAAAAAGAAACAGAAAACAACTAAGGGTGGCTGGCGTCCATCCGTTAGCCCTCCGATGCTTAAATTAGATAGGAAAAAGAGAAGGGATGATTAATCGGAGTTAAAGATTGAAAATCGTGTACCTTTATCATCAATAGAGTCATCTATTTATGCAGGTCTCAATGATCCAATCCGCTACGCAAGCTATTAAGATTAGCCCTGTTTTCGTGGGATAAGAAGCTTATCTCGATAATCCTTGGAAAAAGATGCAGTCAAAACATCCTAGACGTCTAGCTGATTACGTCTCTGGATATTCGGATCTAAGAATAGATATAAACCAAAACCGGCCTATACGGGCTGCTGGTACTATGAGACGAAGGCCGTCTATGCCAAAGACCACGATCACCCAGATATCGGGAGCTGCTCGAATCAAGAATGCTCTGGTCGCATTTTGTAGATGCGACCCCTTCTGCCGAGCACGAGCCTGGCTGCTTGCATACAGGAGATGCGACCCCTTCTGCCGAGCACGAGCCTGACTGCTCGCATTCAGGAGATGCGACCCCTTCTACCGAGCACGAGCCTGGCTGCTCGCATTCAGGAGATGCGACCCCTTCTGCCGAGCATGAGCCTGGCTGCTCGCATACAGGAGATACGACCCCTTCTGCCGAGCACGAGCCTGGCTGCTTGCATTCAGGAGATGCGACCCCTTTTCTCGAGCACGAGCCTGGCTGCTCGCATACAGGAGATACGACCGCGATTCCTCACTTCTCTTTACAACTAATTTTGCCTACAACAGATGCCCCCCAAACCCTTGGTATTGAGGAACTATGCCAAGGGTTTTGTTTGTATGGGCAGCTGGCTACTGGGAGAAAATCGCGCATGATTCACTTAACGTGCTTCCACATTTATGATGGCCAGCTTTTACGTAGCTTTTCTGCCGCCAGAAATGAGGCGTCGGGCGCCACGTGTTTCCGTATTTAATGCTAGCACCCATTCGTCTGGCGTGCCGGATGAGAACCTACCGCGTGTCCACCAAATCAAACGGGATGATTGCATATAAATATCGGACTTAGCAGAATTTCCTTCATTTTCGAAATTTTCAGCTACGGGGCATTCTTCTTTCTTCTTCTTCCTTTGCTTCTGGTGCGAAAAAACCTCTTCGCAGAGGTAGTCCTTCTTCAACTTTCTTCCTTCATCTTTCTTTCTTGTTTTTCCTTTTGTGATGGCGGAATCCACCGATGAAGAGATTGTTCCCCTGGGAGATCACACCCCTGATTCATCCGAATCTAACAACGCCAGAGTACCGGTGGGGAGATACTCTGCCGCCAGTTACTCCTCTATACTGACGGAGGAGAGGCTTTTAAGCCTCAGGGAAAAATATCGGGTCCCAGACTCTATTTCCTTCCGATTACCTGGGAGAGGGGAGACAGCCGATGCACCACCACCAGGGTGCGTGGCCTTTTATGAATATTTTTTCAAAGTGGGCATGCGTCTTCCCCTCCACCCTTTCATATGAAATTTTCTTCGTATCTATAAGATTGCCCCGGGCCAACTAATAGTCAATGGTTGGCGGGTGCTCCTGAGTACCTTTGTCCTCTGGAAGCAAGCAGGTAACGACGAGTTAACCGCTGAGGAGTTTCTAAGGTTATTCCAACTGAAGAGAGCACCAGCTAGCGAGGGTTGGTACTACCTCTGCTTCTGGCACAGGAATAACTTCATTTTGGGAAACCCTTCTTCCAACTGCCCGGGGTGGAGGAAAAAGTGGTTTTATGTCTCCGGCAACTGGGAGTCCGAAATGGGCTCCGACCCTAAAGGCCATAACGTTAATCGTTGTTTTGGCGAAGGTGGGTTTCGTTTTTGTATCTGTTTGAAAGGAACAAAGCTATTGCCCCATGATGATTAATGTACCTTCTTCTTTTCTTGTAGGGATTCCGACTGGTGTGAAGCCAAATCTGCGAGGAGGACTCAACGAAAAACTTGTTAGAGTCTACAAGCTCTCTGCGGCTGCGCGCCACGTCAACGCTGCTCTAGAGCCTCGTTATCTCTGTGCGGCGGGTCTCATCTTCCAAGACGAAATGACAAACGTTGGAGAAAAAAGGGGCGCACTACGGGTGCTTCCCCGTTTGAAGGGTACAGCCTCGAAGAGGCAAAAGAAGACTACTGGAGGCCCTTCAAATGCACCTGCTCCAGCAGAGGGGTCTACTCACGGCCCTCAACCGCGTGTGGCTGCACCAAGAGGGGTCGCTGCAACCTCCCGCACGACTGCGACCCTTCCTACCAATGCGACCCCTTCAACCTCCGCGACCCCTCCGGCTGACATTCGTGGTTAGCCGATAATTGAAGTTGTCGATTATTCGCCGAAAGTCGATCGAAGAGGGGGAGGCCTCCCTCTAAAGGGGGCTACAAGCGAGCCTACTGCTGCTCGCGAATTGCTGACGCCGGCCTCGGGCACTGCGAGTGCTCGCGAGGCGGGTTCTAAGGAGATGGTTGTAGCCCAACCTTCTGGTTCGGGAACTTTTGTTATCCCTCCACACTTGCATCCAATATGCGAGTTTATGTTTGACAAAATTTCTCCCAACTCCTTTGGAGGCCTCCCCGAACCAAGCCCAGAAGCTCTCTCCACCTACATCGGGGTGAGATTGCTTCAGGTAACCATCCTTCTTCCATCTATCGTTCTTTCTGCACTACCAATATGGCGGGCTACTCTAACAAAATTCTTCTCTCTCCTTTTTCTTTTTTTCTTTTTTCAGAGTCTGGATCTCACGCTTCGTGTCAGACGTGACATTGAAGTAGCCCGCCGCAGCGTGGAGGATGCGGAAAAGAAGAAGAAGACAATGGAAGCCGAGGTTCAAGGAAGGGACCGTCTGGTGAAGGCTCTGGAAGTCCAAATCGGCAAGTTGGACGAGGAAAAATGGATTCTCCTTGTCAAGATTCAGGCCATGACTGATCGCTTTCAGTCATTGGATCTCCAGTTCACGAAGCTCCAAGAACTCCATTCCAAGAGCGAGAAAGAAAAGGAGATCTTCCGCCAAGACAAAATCCAGCTTGAAGAGCAGCTCAAGGACGCTCGGACCAAACTCGAGGAGGCCCAGCAAAGACTCAACCAGCTGAAGGATGACTCCATTCACTGGGAAGAGGAGCAGGTAGCTCTCGTCCAAATGGTATCTGATGAGGGCCCTCGCGCAGTCCATGAATTTCGAACCTCTCAACTTTATGACGAGGAGTGATATATCGCTGGTCGCGATTTTGCGGTCAGAGTTATGCAGCAGATTGCTCCAACCTTTAACGTTGAGGAGTTGACAGAATGGCTTTCGAGGTTGCAGCTAGAGAACAGGCTGCTGTTGAGAATGAAGTCACTGGGGCTATAGATGCTGCTCCTGCTCCCGAGGCTGGTCCTGAAGCTGAGAGCCGCGAGCCTGCTCAAGATGGGGATGACCAACCTTGACCTCGTCGCATTCCTATGTCATGTATTTTTGATTTTTTTTTATATACTTTTGAGAAGAAATTTGTATGTAACCGACTTGACTTTTTGGTCAATTATAATGAACATCCATTTCTTCAGTGTTGTGTATTTTCCCTAGTTTTCATTTTTGCTTTGTGTCAATCATATGCTAACTCATCAGGGGATGCGACCCCTTACTTCGAGCACGAGCTGAGCTGCTCACATTTAGGAGGTGCGACCCATTAATTCGAGCACGAGCTGTGCTGCTCGTATTTAGGATATGCGACCCCTTACTTCGAGCATGAGCTGCGCTGCTCGCATCTGACTCATAAAAAGTGACTCAATCCGGGGGTCGTATGACCGTCTCTGCGTTGAGATAGACTGGTCTATCGATTGAGATTTTGATTCCACCAAGGGCAGAAAATTGGTCAAGAGAGCACGTATGCTCTCTTCAGGGCCATTTTTTATCCATAGAATGGAGAAGCAACCAACTAGTAATAATTTCAACCCTACCAAGGGTAGGCAATTGGCCAAGAGAATGTATATATTCTCTTCGGAGCTATTCGAGTCCAAGTAAATGGAGTCGCGACCAAAAGATGGTTTTAACCCTACCAAAGGTAGGCAATTGGCCAAGAGAATGTATTATTCTCTTCGGGGCTATTCGAATCCAAGTAAATGGAGTAGCGACCAAAAGATGTCTTCAACCCTCAATCCATTCGAATATCGTTAAGAGTTACATTGCATCAAGGGAAGTATTGCAACAAGGGTTCCCCATGCCAAGGGCGACGTACCGGTCTTCCTTGGATATCTTCAAGATAGTAAGTGCCGGGTCGCACAATTTTGACGACTCGATGCGGGCCTTCCCAATTCGGATCAAGTGATCGAGCAGGGATCCCAAGGTTTTGTCTGAGAACCAAATCACCTAGTTGAAAAGCTCTAGGTCGAACTTTAGCGTTACGATAGCGAGCAATGCGCTGCTGATATGCTGCTACTCGCATCTGAGAGGCAATCCTTTGTTCTTCCGAGAGATCGAGGTGAAGTCGAAGATTCTATTGGTTACAAGTGGGATCGTACTGCTCAACCCGGTACGAGGGTATTTGAATCTTAACTGGTACTACCGCATCGGTACCGAATGCCAAGGAGAAGGGGGTTTCGCCCGTAGACGTACGAGCCGTAGTCCTATATGCCCATAAGACTTCTGGCAAGAGTTCCGGCCACATGCCCTTACATTCACCGAGCTTGGTTTTCAAATGATGCTTGATCATTTTATTCACTTCCTCGACTTGCCCATTTGCCTGAGGATGATATGGAGAGGTGCGGAGGTTACGTATCTTCCACTTTTCACAAAATTCGTCAAAGGCTGCGTTGTCGAATTGCGTCCCGTTGTCGGTAATTATAGTGTGGGGGAGTCCATAACGGCATATGATATTTCTGCATATGAACTTCGTAGTTTGTTTCTCAGTAATCTTGGCTAATGGTTCTGCCTCGGCCCATTTGGTGAAGTAATCGACTCCCATTATCGCGAATCTGTTCTATCCTTTTCCAGTAGGCAAGGGCTCGATGATATCGACCCCCCATTGTGCTAAAGGCCAAGGGCTATCAACTGGAGTCATTTGCTCGGACGGTGCGTGAGGTATAGGAGAGTATCGCTGGCACTTGTCACATTTTTTAGAGAGTTCAATCGCGTTTGCCTTCATAGTGGGCCAATAGTATCCTTGCCTTATCGCTTTATACGCTAGGGATCGACCCCTTGGGTGGTTACCACTTGCCCCCCGGTGTATTTCATTCAGAACATGACGTGCTTCTTCTGGGTGAAGACACCTTAAATAAGGCAAAGAAAAGCTTTTACGTAATAGGATCCCATTCTGTAAAGTGTACCTGGCAGATCGATATCGGATTTGTCGCGCGGATTTTTTGTCGTCTGGAAGAACTCCATCTCTGTGATAAAGGGTGATGGGATCCATCCAACATGGAGATGGATATATTACAACCACCTGCTCGAGAGTGGCTTGGTCGATACTCGAAGTTTGAAGATACTCAATAGGAATCGAATATGGTAACTCAGATTCTGATGTAGAGGCGAGCTTTGCTAGCGAATTAGCCAGTTTATTTTCCTCACGGGGGATGCGGATTATTTCATAATTCTTTAATTTTGCGAGCAAAATGAGAACTCGAGATTTGTACAAGGCCATCCTTTCTTCTTTAGCCTCGAATTCACCGAGAACCTGATTGACAATAAGCTGAGAATTGCTGTGAATGAGTAGATTTTGAATCGAGAGGACGTGTGCTAGTTCGAGGCCAACGATCAGGGCTTCATACTCTGCTTCATTATTTGAGATGCGGGAATCGAAGCGTAATGCATATTGAAAATGCGACCCGTCTGGAGCGACTAGAATAAGGCTCGCTCCACTACCCGTGGCCCATGAGGACCCGTCCACGAAGAGTGACCAGGAAGGCTGGTCGCTGATCGCGATACTTTCATCGAAAGAAGAATATGTGAATTCAGCGATAAAGTCAGCTACGGCCTGGCCCTTGATTGCAGTCCTGGGGCAGAACGATATGTCGTGCTCGCTAAGCTCGACCGCCCATTTAGTTAATCGTTCGGAAGCTTCAGGTTTCTGAAGGATCTACCGTAACGAATGATTTGTCGGTACTAGAATAGCGTGGGCTTGAAAGTATGGTCACAATTTTCAAGCTGCCGTGACTAAAGCCAGGGCCAGTTTCTCCATATCAGAATAACGAGTTTCAGCATCCACCATAGCCCGACTGACATAATAAACGGGCTTTTATATCCTAGAATCTTCTCTTATTAAAGCGGCGCTAACGGCCGTGGAGGACACAGATAAATAAAGGATGAGTTGTTCGTGCAACACAGGTTTAGATAAGACGGGGGGTGTACTTATCTATTGCTTCAGTTGTTGAAAAGCTTCTTCGCATCGTGATGTCCATTCCCAATCAGACTTGGTTGTTGCACGGAGGTGCTTGAAGAAGGGTAAACATTTGTCAGATGCTCGCAAAATGAACTTATTTAGTGACGCAATGCGACCAGCCAGACGTTGGACGTCCTTAAGGGTGGTTGGGGATTTCATCTCTATCAATGCTTTTATTTTTTCGGGATTTGCCTCAATTCCTCGTTGGCCGACCATAAACCCAAGAAATTTTTCAGCAGACACTCCGAACGCATATTTTTCTGTGTTTAGTTTCATCTGATATTTCCTCATCAGATCGAAAGCTTCTCGAAGATCTGAAAGATGATCGCCTTCTACGACACTTTTCACGAGCATGTCATCAACATATACTTCCATATTCCTGCCAATTTGCGCGGCGAATATCTTGTTGACAAGACGCTGATAGGTGGCCCCTGCATTTTTAAGACCGAACGGCATTACCTGGTAGCAATATAGACCTCGGTCAGTGATGAAAGCAGTATGTTGGCTATCGGGCGGATGCATCATAATCTGATTATAACCGGAATAAGCGTCCATAAAACTAAGTAGAGCATGTCCAGCTGTCGAATCAACCAACTGGTCGATTCGTGGAGTCGGGAAGCTATCTTTGGGGCAGGCTTTGTTCAAATCCGAGTAATCAACACACATTCTCCATTTGTTGTTAGACTTCCGGACGAGGACTACATTCGCGACCCATTCCGGGTAGTCAACTTCTTTTATGAAATTGACCGTAAGCAGCTTCTCGACTTCAGCCTTGATTGCCATTTGTCTTTCTGCAGTGAAGGCACGTCGGCGCTGATGGACAGGTTTATGCTTCGGGTCGATGTTCAGACGGTGTGCGATGACGCCAGGATCAATGCCAGGCATGTCTTGGTGAGACCAGGCAAACACATCTTGATATTCAGCGAGGAGGCAGATCAATTCCGCTCGAAAGGCGTTCCCCAAAGAGGATCCCACGCAAACAACTTTGGATGGGTCTTCTTTACTTAAAGGAATTGCTACTGTCTCTTCCCCGGGGGTTCCAGATTGAAGAGCACCCTCCCTTGGGTCCAACGAGGTATCTGCTGGGGAGTTGGGAGATGCTTGTGCTATCATCATAACTGGTGTGACTTGCGCTTTATTTCGATCCTGCAGAGCTATCTCATAACAAGACCGGGCCTCTTTTTTATTTCCTCGTACAACTCCAACACCATTCGGGGTAGGGAATTTTATGCACAGATACAAAGGATGTAAAGCTGCCCCAACCTTATTAAGAGATGGTCGCCCCAAAATGGCGTTGTAGGCTGATCTCTGATCCACTACGAGGAAGTTTACGAAGACGGTTGTCTTCGCCGGACTCTCGCCAAAGGTGACTGGAAGGTCAATGCTTCCTTCGGGCGTCACGACTTCGCCCCCGAAGCCGATAAGGGGGGTTATGACTGGCTTGAGTAAGCTTCTGGCGAGTGCCATTTTGTTGAAAGCCTCCAGGTACAGGATATCAGCAGAGCTACCTGTATCCACCATAATATGATGAGTCAAATAATTTGATACCTTTAATGCGACCATGATGGAGTCTTCGTGAGGGAAGTGCACTCCCTCAGCATCTTCGAGGGAGAAGGAAATTGGAGGATGACTGAGTCTTGACGCGTTAGGCGTTTGTTCCAGCCAATAAACGTGTTGGGGCTTTTTTGACGCCTTATGAACGTATGCTTTCCTTGAAGCTCGAGAATCTCCCCTGCAAGCCGGTCCCCCAGTGATGGTCCGAATTTTCCCGGTGGGCTCAGTGTCTTCTTGGGGAGTGTGTCGATGAGGTGATTTCTTTTGTTGTTGCGAGGCTTCCCCCCTTTTTGGCGAGCGACCTTGCCGGGCAACATAATCTTGAAGATGACTTTTTGAATCAGAGCCTCGATGTGGTCACGCAAAGTTACATAGTCTTGGGTAGTGTGCCCATGGTCTTTATGAAAATAACAAAACTTGCTCTTGTCTCTTTTCTCAGGATCAGATTTTATTTTCGCGGGCCATTTCACATACGGTTTATGCTTAATCTGCATTAGCACCTTTTCTAGAGGCCAGTTAAGAGGGGTGTAGTTATGGTACTTACCGGAGAAAACTTTCTTCGAAGAACGATCTCGCCGATCGCGCCTATACTTCTTATCTAAAGAAGAGACTTCCTCCGGCTTGCGCTTCTTGCCTTGTATACCATGACGTGCCAATGCTACCTCTTCAGCATTGATATACTTCTGAGCTTTAGCTTGGAATTCTGTCATAATTTTGGGAGGATTCTTATCCAGAGCGAATTTGAACTTTTCACTGGTGATTCCAGCTATTAGGGCGGTGAGGCCCTTCTCTTCAGTATACCCTTCGGTTTGGACTGCTTCAGTTGTGAAGCGCACTGTAAACTCCTTTATTGTTTCTCCATGCTGCTGTTTCAAATCTATTAGGTGAGATGCCGATTTTTTGGTACGGATGCTTCCCATGAATTGGGAAAGGAACAGCTCCGATAATTGTGAAAAGGATCCGATAGATCGAGGTTTCAATCCCCGGAACTAGGTACGGGCTGCTTCTTTTAAAGTTAGGGAGAAGGCTCTACACATGATTTCTGACCCGTGTCCCTCCAGCTCCATAAGAGACCTATAGGTTTCCAAGTGTTCGAGAGGATCGCCGGTACCCGTATATGGGGTGATGACGGGTGTACGATACTTTCTTAGTAGAGGTGCTTCCATGACTTCGCTGGTGAAAGGAGACTCGGATCGATGTATCGACGCCATGGCGGTTGATGGTCGATTCGCCTGATATCGTTGCTCCATATCATCAAAACGATCATGGATCTTTTTGAGATCTCCTTCCCATGGTAGCGTATAATTGGAAGCTTTAATGGTGGAACCATGAGATTGTTGTTGGCGAGAGGTACTGGAATGTACGGAATGTGGGGATAATACGGGGGGTTGGTTGCCAATCGGCGCTCGGTTCGATGGAGGATGATTTGGTTGAGCCTGTGGTTTGTCCACAGAGTGTCTGGAAGCCATCGGTATGGGCTGTGCCGGCAACCCCCCGGAAGGTGGCTTCTGAGGTTCCAGGAAATGTTGGTCAAGTCGGTTAGACAGGGCTTGAAACCCAGCATTGAGAGTAAGAAGGGTGTTTCCCAAGAAACGCATGACATCTTCTTGACTTCCGGAAGCCTCGAGTAACGGGTTCGCTGATGGCACGCTTGGAGCTCCTTGAGGGATGTTTGTTGAAACGGTTTGAGGAACAGGAAATGATTCCGTCACGTCAGGCGGAGGTAATGTTTGCCTTGATGTGGAAGGATGAACTGCCTTCTTAGGAGGCATGGCGGAAGGATTCTGATCAGTGGTAGAACGATTGACTATGACGATCAAATCGTTCCCACAAATGGCGCCAAACTGTTTACGTCGATTTTGGTAAAAGGATCCTCCGAAAGGTTACCTTCTCTCCAAGCGACTTCTTACTTGGACCTGAAAAAGAAACAGAAAACAACTAAGGGTGGCTGGCGTCCAGTCGTTAGCCCTCTGATGCTTAAATTAGATAGGAAAAAGAGAAAGAATGATCAATCGGAGTTAAAGATTGAAAATCGTGTACCTTTATCATCAATGTAGTCATCTATTTATACAGGTCTCAATGATCCAATTCGCTACGCAAGCTGTTAAGATTAGCCCTGTTTTCGTGGGATAAGAAGCTTATCTCGATAATCCTTGGAAAAAGATGTAGTCAAAACATCTTAGACGTCTAGCTGATTACGTCTCTGGATATTCGGAGCTAAGAATAGATATAAACCAAAACCGGCCTATACGGGCTGCTGGTACTATGAGACGAAGGCCGTCTATGCCAAAGACCACGATCACCCAGATATCGGGAGCTGCTCGAATAAAAAATGCTCTGGTCGCATTTTGTAGATGCGACCCCTTCTGCCGAGCACGAGCCTGGCTGCTCGCATATAGGAGATGCGACCCCTTCTGCCGAGCACGAGCCTGGCTGCTCGCATTCAGGAGATGCGACCCCTTCTGCCGAGCACGAGCCTGGCTGCTCGCATTCAGGAGATGCGACCCCTTTTGCCGAGCACGAGCCTGGCTGCTCGCATACAGGAGATGTGACCCCTTCTGCCGAGCACGAGCCGGGCTGCTCGCATTCAGGAGATGCAATCCCTTTTCTCGAGCACGAGCCTGGCTGCTCACATACAGGAGATACGACCGCGATTCCTCACTTCTCTTTACAGCTAATTTTGCCTACAACAATTGTCATACTACAACTAGAACTCAAATAAGAAAACATAAAAACTAGAAAAATCGGAGTTTGGAGGGTTGCAGACGCTCCACGACGACTTCCCTCCTCTCCCACGACGTCCCTTAGCTTTTATCATATCCTAGGAAGAGCCCCTAGGTGTCCTTTTATAGTGGGGAACTCCCTTGCATCGAAAACATCCAGAAATTGCGTAAGGTTACGCACTGCGCAGGAAATTTCGGAGCTTCATGGAGAAGCTCTGTTACCCAGACGACCGGTCTAAGCTCCCGGACGACCGGTCTCAAAATGGCAAAAGCAGTCCAGCGAGTTTTGTCAAAATCTGATTTTAAACTTTTAATGCAAGGACCGGTCGCACGACCGGTCTGAACAGTGGACGACCGGTCATGAATAGTGGTCTTCTGTGAAAAGTCTTCCTTTGTGAACAATTGGACCGGTCGGACGACCGGTCTTGGCGGTGGACGACCGGTCGCACGACCGGTCTTGGCTTTTGTTTCCTGCTTTCTCCTTGGGCTTCTTTCTTTCTTTCTTCTCCTCTCTTTCTACTTTCTTCGGTCCTTCTTCAATCTTCATCCAATAGCTTCAATTGGCTCTTTTTAGTCTCCAATTGGGTGAAGTCCGCTCTCATCCCTACAATCACAAAACATACGTTAGATGGGCCTTTTAAACATGAAAACCACGCATATAATGTGATGTAGTGGGCTATGCAATGTATAAATTGGAGGTTCAACACACCCCCCAACCAGCTTTTTGCTAGTCCCAAGCAAAACATGCGTGAATAAGTTCAAACCTCCAAACCCAACTCACCTTCAGAAATCATGTTTCTATCCATTCCAAGACATATAAGTATAAAATTTGGAGAAATTAGGTGCTAGAAGCTGAAACCTTAAACTCTCAAAGCATAATAAGTGTCTACATGAAATTCCCGCTGATTGATTGATAAATAGAAGAATTCGAACAACTTCAGCCTAGTGTGCATAGTGAAAGTTCATCTCATGAGTTTCTGGGATTATCTTCTTCATGGATCAACTGAACTATAGATCTCAAGGTATACAGAGCAACAACAAGCCTATGACAGGAATTTGTCTTACCGTCCTTCCGACGACTTTCACACTACGTCCCATTTTCGGCTTTGGTTACGGGTAGACCATCCCCCGGTTGGTAATAGGTAGCCCTTTTCGGAATTTTCCACCATTTTTCCTTCAGTCCCAATTTTATCCTTTCTTTTCCTTTTTCTTTTAAATTAGATAGGATTTTTAGAAATCCATATCTTTCGTTATTTTCCCATGGACAAGGACGGACAAAGTACCTCGGCTTGGTTTCTCAACACCTTTAAATGCAAGTCTAGCCAATCCACAAATCGCATAATCCTTTCAACCCATGAAAATCATATAATGTGAACTAGGTGTAAAGGTGTTCAAATTTTCTATCACTCACAACAATAGGGGAACTAACATATAAAACTATTATGTTAGGAGAAATTCAAGACTTACAATATCACACACTTCGTATCTCCTCTTCTTATACTCATATCATCTCAAATGCATAGAAATAAGGTTTTCTAAAAGAGTTTTGAAATTTTAGAAAATTCAAAAAAATTTGCATGTATGATGCTCGAAATGTTGCAACATGCTAGATGAAGAATCGCATCTCACCCCCCAACCAAATCTTGCATTGTCCTCAATGTGAAAAGATATGTAATGAGCATGAACATGAGAGCAATGGTAAAATATAAGAGAGTGAGAACAATAATACCTGAGAGAGTTGATCATGGAAGTTTGCAACTCCAACAACTAAATCCTACTAAAACAGTAAAACTAAACAAAACTAAACCTAATCTACGGAAAGTAATAAAGATACCTAACCCGTCCTTGTAAAAAGAGGATCTCCATCAGACTAGGAGATCAATTATCAGTATAACATCCAAAAGGACAAAGTTGAGCAGGATCATCAAGTGGTGTAACAAATTTTTTAGTAGAACTATCCACCATCCTGCTTTGGAAAGTACATTAATGACATTGATCATTTTATCCCATGGAAAACTCGGCTGACAAATTTCAGCGGGTTCTTCAACAAAATTGTCACATGTACTAGGAAAGGAGAGTTGCATTGTTTGGAAATCATTAAGTATGGATCTCATTTCCTTCCTGTCTGGGCAAAAAGTATTCAAGTATGGGTCATGCCATAAGTGTTCTTTAGTTTGATCAAACCAAAGAGATGTGAAGACTTGTATTTCTTCTTCACAAGTCGATATGATCTCCACAAAATCAGAATTCACTGGTGCTTCCACAATTGATTTTTCAGTTTGGCCCTTTGTGGAAGGAAGCTTTTTTGGCACCGGGGGGGTCTCCCTTAAAGCATGTACAATGTCCTGAATCATGGGATCATCCCAATCCTCAAAGTATGTTAAGCACTCCTTGAGTGTATAAGAGACCTTATCGGATGAAATTTTTCAGATTTGGACCCTTTATGTCTTCCTCCTTCTCAGAATTTTGTGTAGGTTGGAGTGGGTCCTCAACCTTTACACTTTCAGAAATTAACCTCTCTGTAGGCAAGTCAAGCACTAATTCTTCCAAATCCCGCACAACAAATTTATGTAAATCAGAAATTGGTGACTTGTCAAATGAATTTTCAGAAATTGACACTTCTAAGGTCTTAATAAAATGAGAATTAGATTCATCCTTAGAATGTGTCAAACATGTCCCCAAACTTTCAGGTAGATCATTTTGGAAAAACCCCCCATCATCCATGGATGCTATCATGTTTACCTCATGGGGGCCATCATTGTCGTCCCAATCCTCAAAGGGATCAAAGCTAACAACATCTAGAGGATCAAAATTCTGCCTTAAAGCGAACTCCTCTTCCACAATTAAATCAATCAAATCAACCTCGTGGACATCATCATCATCCCTATACCTTTTGCCTAAGTGGAAAACATTCACCTCCAACGTCATGTTCCCAAAGGACATTTGCATCACTCCATTCCGACAATTTATGATTGCATTTGATGTAGCGAGGAGTGGGCGGCCTAGAATCACCGGTATTTGGGTGCTAGCATCCATAACCGATTGTGTGTCCAAGACGATGAAATCTACCGGGTAGTAGAATTTATCCACTTGGACTAACACATCCTCAACTATCCCTCTCGGTACATGGATGGATCTATCAGCGAGTTGCAATGTGGTTTTAGTGGGTTTTAATTCACCAAGGCCCAATTGCTCGTATACCGAGTATGGGATCAATTTACGCTTGCCCCCAAGTCTAGCAATGCACGCTCAATCCGATAGTCTCCAATGATACATGAGATTGTGGGACTACCGGGATCTTTGAATTTTGGGGGGGTCTTTTGAGTGAGAATGGCACTCACTTGCTCATTTAAGAAAGCCTTTTGCTGCACATTATATTTTCGTTTGGTTGTGCATAAGTCCTTCAGAAACTTGGCATAGGAGGGGACTTGTTTGATGGCATCAAGCAAGGGAATGTTGATCTTGACTTGCCTAAAAATCTCTAGAATATCATGAGAGTTTGGGAGAGATTTTGGAGCAACCAATCTCAAAGGGAATAGTGCTACGAGCTTGTAAATGAGTTCCGTTTCTTGTGGGGCTAAGTTAGATCCATCATCATCCTCAGAATTTACCGGATCATTAGGCTTGTCGGCCTTCACCGGAATAGATTTGTCAATTTGTTTACCACTTCTAAGAGTGGTGATGGATTTGGCTTGCTCCATATGTTGGTTGAAGGGATCAGGAATGCTTACTTCATGTGCTTGTTTTGGATTGGGCTGAGGTTGGGCCGGAAAGGTCCCTTCCCTAGCATTCAAGCGTCCCTTAATCTCATCAACCGAGACTTTAAGCTCTTGGAACATTTGTTGATTTGTTTGATTGATTTGCGTTTGCCCTTGTATAAACGCTCTCAAGATATCCTCCATGGAGAACTGAGGTGGGGCCATATTTTGCATGGGTGGCCCTCCTTGAGAGTTGGTAGGATTGCCCGTGGGAGCATTCTTCCAACTGAAATTTGAGTGGTTCTTCCAACTAGTATTGTACGTATTACCCACCGGTCCATTGAAAGGCCGTTGATACCCATATGTGGCATTTGCATGTTCATGTAATACCTCTTGAAATGCAGGAATTGTGGGACAATCTTGCGTAGCGTGTAAATCGGTGTGACAAATCCCACATATGGTCTCAATAGCTTCATTGGGCTTTGGAACTCCACTCTTACTAAGTTCCATGGCCTCGATCTTCCTTGTGAGGTTGGCTATCCTTGCATTCACGTCATCTTCCTCCTTGAGGATATAAATCCCTCCTTTCTCTTTCTCTTGAATAGGCTTGGGGTTATTGGGTTTATCAGAGGTATCCCAAGATTGGGCATTTTCAGCCAACATGTCCAAATAACTCCAAGCCTCATCTGGATTTTTGCTCATAAACTCGCCATTGCACATCATCTCTACAAATTGGCGCATATTGGAACTTAATCCATCATTGAAAAAATTTATAATTCACCAACTCTTATAGCCATGATGTGGGCAAGCAAGTAGGAGGTCCTTAAATCTCTCCCAACATTGGAAGAAAGATTCACCCTCTTTAGCCGAAAAATTCATTATGGCTCTTCGGAGGGTGTTCGTTTTATGAGCCGGAAAAACTTTTTCAAGAATTCCCGGGTCATCTCATTCCATGACCCAATCGAATGTCGTCTAAGAGAGTGAAGCCAATCTTTGGCTCTTTCTTTCAATGAAAAGGGAAAGAGTTTAAGCTTAATGGTATCTTCAGAAACATTGGTGTATTACAAGGTAACCACCACTTCTTCAAATTCTTTCAAGTGCAGATATGGCTTATCAGAGTCTAGCCCATGGAACTCTGGTATAAGTTGAATTACACCCGGCTTTATGTCAATGTTTCCGCCGTTTGGTGGTAGAACCACGCAAGAGGGTGTAATTGCATGGGCTGGTTGGAGGTAATCCCGCAGTGATCTCATTGGAGGAACGTTATGTACTTCATTCTCTCTTACTCCCTCTTAATTTGCGTTTGTAGTTGGAGTAGGAGGGGGAGGATTCCTTAAAGGTGTTTGATCCATACTCCCCAAACTTTCACAACGTTCTTGGTAATTCCGGATGGACTGACAATGGTCCAACTAAACCACCTTCGGATTGGAGACGATTAGAGTGGTCACGTTCCCAACGGGACATAAACTACTCAACTAAAACTAAGCTATTCCTAAATCCTAGAAATCTGAAATTAATCTAGAAATTGAAAAATCTGTAAAAAGCTAAGTTAGAAAGGTATTACCCGATGCGCTTGAACTAGAGAAGAAATCCTACAAAACAAAACAATTTGTTAGTTCTAAAAATATCAGAAAACTTATCTACTTCTACTTCTACAGCCACTAAAATAATTTGAAAACCGTTATCTAAATTCCCCGGCAACGGCACCAAAAACTTTTTCGCTCGCCTCAAGTGTAAGGCTGCGATGTAGTAATAAAACTCGGTAAGACCGACGTCGATCCATAGGGAATTGGAAAACAGGTTCCAAACTATTACAGCAACTCAATTTTGCAAGAAATAGGAGATTCAATTGAAATAGTTATGCTAAAATAGGAACTTTAATGAAAACAGTAATTTAAAGGTACTAAGGCATTCAAGGATCCACTTATAGCAATCCCATGTCAATCCAATCAATCCAAGCAAGATACACAACTAGATTTGAAGTTCTATCTCTCATCTAGTTGGAAAATAAAGCATTAAACACATTCAATCCAATTCAAGTTGAACTTCCAAGTTCTAGTCCCATTCAATCAATGTAGAATTCAAAATCATAGCCTTTGGAGTAACAGTCATGCCTATGGACTATGGCCTGCTCGAGGATTACTATAATTCGAATCTAAACAAGCACCATATGATAATCTCATAGAATTGCAAGGAATCCATGTCCGGAGCACATGAACTCTCATAAAACATCTCAAACTATCAACTTGAAGAACTAGAATAAATAAAAATCCAAACTTGAATTGAAAGTACTTGAATTAACTAAATCAAATCATGAAATTAGCTACAAGCTTTACCTCTTAGCCTTAGCTGAGAGATTCTAGCCGAGCATTGTCATACTACAACTAGAACTCAAATAAGAAAACATAAAAACTAAAAAAACCGGAGTTTGGAGGGTTGCAGACGCTCCATGACGACTTCCTTCCTCTCCCACGACGTCCCTTGGCTTCTATCATACCCTAGGAAGAGCCCCTAGGTGTCCTTTTATAGTGGGGAACTCCCTTGCGTTGGAAACATCCAGAAATTGCGTAAGGTTACGCACTGCACAGGAAATTTCGGAGCTTCACGGAGAAGCTCTGTTACGCAGACGACTGGTCGCACAACCGGTCTCAAAACGGTAAAAACAGTCCAGCGAGTTTTGCCAAAATCTGATTTTAAACTTTAAATGCAATGACCGGTCGCACGACCGGTCTGAACAGTGGACGACTGGTCGCACATCGTGAATGGTCCAGTGGTCTTCTATGAAAAGTCTTCCTTTGTGAACAATTGGACTGGTCGGACGACCGGTCTTGGTGATGGACGACCGGTCGCACAACCGGTCTTGTCTTTTGTTTCCTGCTTTCTCCTTGGGCTTCTTTCTTCCTTTCTTCTCCTCTCTTTCTACTTTCTTCGGTCTTTCTTCAATCTTCATCCAATGGCTTCAATTGGCTCTTTTTAGTCTCCAATTGGGTGAAGTCCTCTCTCATCCCTACAATCACAAAACATACGTTAGATGGGCCTTTTAAACATGAAAACCACGCATATAATGTGATGTAGTGGGCTATGCAATGTATAAATTGGAGGTTCAACAGGAAGTCAAACACCCTTTCTTGTAGAGAAGATAAGGGATGATCGGACGTCCCCGATTTTGGTGCTACTCACTGACTTTGGCTTGGAGGATGTTACTTTTGACTTCTTAATAGAGAGAGAAATAGAGATAGAAAAACACTTGGTCAGTGGTCGATGCTTCGAAAAGGAGGAGACTTGCCCTGCGAATATTAGACGAGTGTTTAGTTGGGCAGAGCTTCGGTAGCCTTCTTTCCCATGCTTTTCAAACTTTTGTAGGGTAGAGTTTTGGCAGAGCTTCACTAATTGAACTTCAGAGAATCTTCGCATATCTTTATCTCACTTTGTCTCACTCCCCGTCTCTCAAAGTTTCTTTCTCTTTGTCTTTGTTGCTCCCTCGTTTTGGGTCCCAGGCATTGTTTAAACAGACGGTTAGTGGACAGTCCGCCTCAGCCGAACGAATCCGTGGTTTACCGCAGAGCATGGTGGCACAACTGATTGGGCACGGTTGCATGTTGGCAAGGCAGGTGTCGAGCCAGGGATGGGATTTTCCTGGAAACGGTGCTGGGGAATCTATATCCTTGAAAACGATTACCCTAGGACCGTTTCTGGGTGTTTTTATTTCAGTGTTTGCTACTCCACTGGGCCATGTGCTCATTCACTTTTAGAATGTAGTCCCCTGGTGTCGAGCACACTGTACTGATGCGCCCCACATGCTTCTGCTGCTTTTAGGTTCCGTCTAATGGCTGATCCAAGCTATCCATTGTTTCAAGGGCATATTTTTAGCCTTACAGTGGGCCTGGTCAAAGCTCCTTAAAGTCAATAAGTAGTATATAGTTAATTACATGAAGGTGGGGTGTCTACATGTATCAAATAATTCCCCCTTATTTAAAGTGGAGAGATGCTCATATCCATCCGATTGGATGATAAGTTAATGTCCACTATGAGGATAACTTCTAATATGTTGTGCACGTGTGAAAATCAACATGTCCATGAGGATGATCACCTTGGGTAAAACTTGACCTTATCTACTATTTGGTTCAAATTTGGTCGTCACATGATGCATATGTCTCAAGTGTGCCAAAGCTAAATGTGGCTTGAATTAAACTGAACACCTGTAACCCTAGGTGCTGAATAGACCAAGCTAGAGATTGAGTTCCATTCGAACCAGACTATTTATCCAGTCACTAATTATGAGAGAATCTTGCAATTTGCGAGGGGAAGAGTTCGTTCTTCTAATAAGTTCTTTTTTTTATTTAATGAAAGGACCTTCAATTAAGCATATGATAGCTTGTACAATACTAATAAGAAAAAAAACATTTTAAGCTAAAAGTATTCTATTAATATCGAATGGAGGCTTACAATCAGTATTTAGATAAATAAAATGAAAAAAAGGGATAACTAGTGATGGTCTATTCATTGCTCGACAAAATACAAGGCATCATAGGTAATATAGTTGTTAACAACAACAATCTATTCATCCATCGACTAAACTTCACAGGTGAGATAGTCATGTCTCGTAGGGTGGTCATGTTTGTCGCTCAGTGCAAACCTAGTTTTAGAGGCAAGATAGCTAATGGTGGGTGGATCTTCAATAGTTTATTCATCACATGTCTAGGCTTCATAAGCGAGACGATCATGGTTAAGCGACGATATGTTCATTGTTTGGAACAGTACTTAGGTGAGATGGCGTTGGGGTGACAGTTTGTTCATTGCTTGGAACTAAACTTCATAGCTAAGGTAGTCATGACCAACGACTACCTATTCACACTGGGGATCTTACTTCGTAGGTGAGGCTGTGGTGATTCGACTATCTATTTTGTTACTTGAACTGGGCTTCGTAGGTGAGATGATCGTCTGTTCATTGTAGAGTTAAGTTTCATAGGTAAGATAGTCGACTGAATTTCTAAGCACATATAGCAAGAAAGCTCTACTGGCCATCTATTCAAAACTTAGGGATCATCTCAACGATCCAACCATGTGATTGGTAGACATAAGGTGAGATAAGTAATCAATTAGTCTATGCTTTCTATAACATTGCGCTTGCAAGCAGTGGAGTTAAATTGAGACTAAACTGAACTAAGATAGGTGTCTATGAGGTATGATGGATAGGCAGTGTTGTGTTGAATTGGCATGGACCTAATGCTCTTTGTTTTTTTCTTTATTATAAGCATGTGTAGGGCGGTTGCTAAAGAATTATATTTGGAATCAATCTCCACGATCTTCTTTAAGTTTATTGGATAATTAGCAAATGTGGTCCATTATGCTTCCATCTTAAGGATGGATTTCCATGATATTTATATTTGCAGCTTGTCTTTCGCTAAGCATATCCAATTGCATTCCATCACGTGTCTATGTGATAGTTGCATGCTCTTGGTCTTCTTGGCTGCCTGATGCGTGTCCCTTCGCAATGCCCATTTTGGTCTCTCACAGTTTCTTTCTACTAATTGTATTAGTTGCAAAAATCTCATCCTGTTCTTTCGTATGGTGGGGTTGCCATATATCGGCTTTCTAATTGTCGAATCTGACTAGGTAAGGTCGAGTGTAAATATCCACTAATCGGGCAAACCACATTTATATTTTGTTATTTATCAGCGGCTATACATTGTTTTCCATGGTGTGGCGCACCTGATGAATGGATGAGGCTGGTCTTTGCCGAAGGTGCTCCTCACATTGGTTACAGTTTGGATATCGAATCCACATGCACGATAGGTTAATTATCATTAAGTTGATCGTAACTTCTAATCCAACTGATTACACTAGACGTGAACATCTTCTTTTAAAGAGTTATGATTTGGTTAGCGTTCATTATTCTAGTAGGATACACCCAAAAAGAATAAATAAAGAAAATAAAATTGGACCACTTACCAACCAGTTCCACTTGTATGACAAAAAAATGTGTTACCTTTGGTATATTGAAAGTTAGCAAGGAAACATCAGGGAACCATAGGAAGAATGTGACTTGAATTTTTTAAAACTTTACTATCCATACTTAACGAAGAAACTATCTGTAAAAGTACAAGTAAATATAAAATGGATGCCCTCATTGATCTATGGTTAAAACTGGTTGGTAAGATTGGAACAGCTAACTAACTACTGCCAATCACGAAATGGGTGGACCTATAAGAAGGTACGACGTTTTACAATCACACTACATACCATGCATGAATACACGAGAATCATTGAGACTGCATACGTACCCAAAAGACAGGGCATTAGTGAAAACAGGTGTCCAAAGGTCTGTGGGCCCACCATGATGTTTGTGTTATACCTGTTTCGTCAGCTAATTTTAAGACATGAACCCAAATAATAGGAAGATCATAAACCTCGAGTGGGCCACATGAGTGAGGATATTTGAGCGCCTACCATGAAGCCTTAGTGAGGTCACGGAAGTGTTAGGTGAAGCTTATATTTGTGTTTTCCCTTCATCCAGTTGGGAATCACCTAGATCTATGGCCCACTTAGCCTCATAGATCATGTCTCTTTATTATTAGAAGGATGGATGTTGTAATAAGAGAAGTAAAATGATGCCGTGCAAGATAGAGAGATCCCAATTAGGATCTGCTCACCTGCAGCCGTACATGTGGCAGTGACCATGCGTTTCATGTGACAGCCAAGGACCCCTATGATTAGCTATATATATGGTTCTAAAAAGGAGGTTAGTCCTCAGGACTCTCAACAATCATAGCACAATTAAATGGCTCTCAATCTCCTCTCCCAGTGGCCTATTTGCTCTCTTGCACGTTTACCACCTAGTCCTGTGATCTCAGCAGCACCAGGCCATGGAAATGTGGCCAGGCAGATCAGACGGCCAGCAAGCGCTCAAACTTACGAGCCGGCCACTTTGAGGCGATCGGGGAATTTCCAACCAAGCATCTGGAGTAACGACTTCATACAATCGTTAAAGAGCGATTACGAGGTGATTAATGACAATTAGTAGAGCCCTGCTGGTGGTACTTGCAAGTCTCTGGTGGCCCACCTGTTACAAAATGGCACAAGTGATTAATGGCAATCCATAGAGCCTCACTTATCAGGTGGGCCAAATGGGATGGGCTTTGGCCCATTAAATTCAAGCTTTTTACATTTGGGCTCTAACATTCTGGGCTGGCGTTTTTCACAAACCTAGGTGTGGAATGTGAATGATGCAGCACAAAAAAAAAGGGGGGGTAGCAATGGGTCGGGTTTGGGCCAGCCAAGAGTAGGCCACACTTAAGGTCAAGGCCTAAGCCTGAATAATTTTGATGGGCCTGGGCCAGATCCGAGTCCCAGACCATCCTGTTAATTGATGAAATTCCTATTCTCCAATTGAATGTTTCTATTCATTGATCAAGTGGGCCACACATGCAGAAACAAATAAGCACTTAGAAGAACGAAATCAATGGTCCACATTCAAGATGCATGGATTGCCTAATTGAAGAAGAGATGTAGATATGAATGGACTATTTGTAGGATATTTAAGACATATATGTATATCTGAAATCGGGGCGGCCAGGCTAAAATGACTTGAGCCAAGTCAGGCAGGAAAATTGATCGGGCCATGCATCCAGGCTCAAGCTTGGCACAAGGTCCCAACTAATAGGTCCAAGCCCGGTCCAAAGCCTGGTCATGCTTGACTCGCATGACCCATTGCACCCTTACCAAAAATCAGATTGGTTGAAAGAGATTGACCAACTGTCCACATCTGATGCAAGCGTGTGGCTTATCAGAAGGGGCCCACCTGGTGAGTGGTTTGAATCCCACAAATATCTTGAACGTTGGGCCGTGAGTTCCGCGATGCATGATACTCCAACTGGTGTCGTTTTAGTTTCTTCCTTAACACGGTTGGATCGATGTGTGGATCACAAAGAGTACTGAGACTCTTATGCAGGGTGATGTTTACGAGGGGCGGGTTGTGGAGCTGAAGGAAGCTGCAAGCCGTTTTCTTGAAGAAGCAGATGGGCCACTGGCCCAACTCGAGTTGATCGACGATCTCCAGCGTCTAGGGGTGGGCCGCCTCTTCGAGAAGGAGATTAACGATAAACTAAAGACCATATACATGAGTCACAAAGAAATGGTAACAAAGGGTGATATCCATTCTACAGCTCTCTACTTTAGGCTCCTAAGAGAACATGGGTTTGAGGTCTCAGCAGGTATGCTTGCTCTCTTGATTTTTATTTCGATTTTGATTTTGATTTTTTTTTTTTTTTTCCTGTGGGATTGTCAATGGTCCATTTATTTATTGGGAACTTCCTCAAGTGTGGCCCACAATGTCCAAAAAAGGGTCTGAGCTGGACTTAGGTCTGACCCAACCCATTGCTACATCATACCTTTGTAACTTTCAGTTCCCTAAGACTAAAAAGTCACACATGGCTAGAAGCGATAACGGCCCACTCAGTGATCTTAACTTGGAGCTATAGATGAAACTGAAAAATGACCAGGACATTCTCACAAAGATCTTGGTGGGGGCCCCACCTCATGAATAAAACTTACCATACCAAGAGGAGGTGTGATCCACCTCATGCATATAGATTGGACCAGCCTAAATTTCAGGACCAGATCATATTCTCAGTGGGTCCACCCTGATGAACAAACCCAGGTCATTTTCGCGCACCAATCTCTTCACCATCCTCCAATCTAACTTAGTCCATATCCAATGGACAGAAATATTTAGAAGATTCACGGATGAGACGGGTAGTTTCCGAGTGGGCCTCTGCGATGATCCGATCAGTCTGCTGAGCCTTTATGAAGCTTCATACCATGGCATGGATGGAGAAACCATCTTGGATGAGGCCAAAGCCTTCACAAGCAAGCATCTCAGAGAACTCAAGGAAAAGTACATACATGGAAACATTGGGATGCAGGCAGAGCATGCATTGGAGCTTCCCTTGCATTGGAGGCTACCAAGGTTGGAAGCTAGATGGTACATAGACTTCTATGAGAAAAAGGAAGGCATGAATCCTATCTTGCTTCAACTAGCAAAGGTGGATTTCAACATGGTCCAAAGTACTCACCAGAGAGAGCTTAGAAATGTCGCGAGGTATGAATACGTATGGTGCATACATTTTCTGTGCCAGACTCCTATGTTCCACGGAAAAATCTAAATTATAATGCTCCAGGACATTGAACGGCTCTCCTCTTGTGTCCATCAGTTGTATTGAGGGGAAACAATCTATGGACACCTGGTTGCTTTTGTAGTACCACCGTACACTCTTATTCCGAGCAAAAAGCACAGTCATTGGGTGGTCATAAACGGGATATGTCCTCTAAAAACAATATTCTCCACATATTTTTACAAGGCATGATTGGACGGTTCAGATCATCCAATTGGAATGATTTTTTCAAGGCAGCCTAAAAAGAGTGGATGATGCCAGATAGATGGTCCAGATTGATGATATTAATTGTCCAGATCATTCCCCTGTACGGAGAGGCAAACTAAATACGAAAACACGTATATGCATGAATACATGTGCGTGATTCATGTACGTATTCATAGTGGCAAGCTGAGTGGGTATTACCGGGGCGCGACTTGGGTGAGACCCCGGAACCAGCGATGTGGGTGGGACCCTGAACTTATGGCCCACCTGGATGTATTACTTGTAGATCCGTTACGTCCATCTGTTTCTTCATATTATTTTAGGATGCAGTCCCTAAAATGATGCAGATTCAAATTTTAGGTAAACCACACCTCAAGAAACAGTTCTCATTCAACCGTGACCATTAAAAACTTCCTGGAGTCCACCGTAATGTTTCTTGACCATCCAATCTGTTGATAAGGTCACGTAGACAGGGATGAAAGGAAAAAAAATGAATATCAGGTTAATAGAAAGCTTTTGTGGCTCACAAAAGGTTTTTAATGATCATTAGCCAGTGTTTCTTATGTTGTAGTCCACCCAAAATTTTAATCTTCTTTATTTTTTGTAACATAGTATAAAATAATCAGGAAAAGAAGATTAACGGCATAGATCTACAAGTAATACATCTAGGTGGGCCCTAAGTTCAGGGTCCCACCCACATCGCTGGTTCCGGGGTCTCACCCAGGTCGCGCCCGGTATTACCGTTACCGTGTGGGGATCACCTTGATGAATTCATTTCATATCCACGCGGCCCATCCATTTTTAAAGCTCATTTAATCTGTATCTCTGGTGGACCACACCATTAAAAGCTTATTGTAGGTCACAAAAGTTTTGGATCAAGCGAATCTGTGTATTTTCCCTTCATCTAGTTCTGTTTGACCTTATCAACGGGTTGGATGGAAAATAAACATTATAGATCTGGTTACAGTGGGCCTTGGGAAGTTTTTAATGGTGAGCGTTCAATCATCACTGTTTCTTGTGGTGTGGTCCACTTGAGATTTGGATATGCTTAATGCTCAGAACCGCATCCTAAAATGGGCTGGAAAAACAAATGGACGGAGGGGATATACAACATACCATCAAGGTGGCCCCTATGGTATGGGTAACACCACTAATCCGCACCCTTTATCTATATGCAAGCACATATACGTATTCTATCTTTCTTTATGTTCGTATTTTATGAGTTTGAAGCCTAGTAGTGGCGTTATTTGTTTCGATCTATTCTGCTTAGCTGGTGGACCAACATTGGACTTGGAAAGAAGTTGAGCTTTACTAGAGACCGTATAGTGGAGGATTTCTTATGGGCCATGGGAACAGTCTTCGAGCCTCAGTTCGGACATTTCAGGGAAGTGTTTGCAAAACTCGCTCAATTCATTACACTCGTAGATGATACGTATGACGTTTTTGGTTCGTTGGATGAATTAGAACTATTTACAGATGCAGTTAATAGGTAAGATGGGAAACTTGTATGTGATCCTAACCACACACACCAACCCAATAGTCCCAACAGTAGATGGGCATAATCTACAGAACACACTAAGAATTTAGTACTTCTAGTCCTTTAACCACTGTCCAAGCTACTTATTCAACTGTCTGGATTGTCCATCAATGATATGATTTTTCAGGTGGGACATTAATACCATCGAACCGCTCCCAGAATACATGAAGATATTGTTTTTAGCTCTTTACAACAGCACCCACGAAACGGCCTATGTTATTCTCAGGGAACATGGTTTGGACATCATCCCATATCTGAAGAAAGCAGTACAATACTAAACCTTTTATTTTGGAAATTAGCGAGCTGATAACTTACACCTATTGCTATTGCTTAGCTGAATATTGGCTCATTTCAAATATTGCAGTGGGTTGGTTATTGCAAAGCAGGCTTAGTAGAGGCAAAATGGTACAACCGCAGCTACACACCAACACTACAAGAGTACCTGAACAATGCATGGATTTCGATATCGGGTCCCGTCATGCTAATCCATACGTTTTTCTTACTGGGGCAAAAACCATCCAACGAGTCCATTGAATGCTTAATGAACGATCAAAGTCTCATACGTTCATCATCCCTTATTTTCCGTCTCACTGATGATTTGGGAACTGCAATGGTATGCACATGCTCTATTTCTTCAATTTGCAAAAAAACATGCACCCTTGATTCTTCAACTTCATAGACTAGGTGGATTCATCTGGCCTCTCAGTAGTCCACCATGGAATAGATCTACTTTGGGGCCCACAGGCTGGCCTAAACCTGATTATGAGGTTCAACAAAGAAAATGTGAATTTAAGCTGAATCAGGGCCTGCTATGGCTAAATGGTATAGGCCTGTTCCTGACTTTAGGGCCCATGTATGGACCCAAAACTTTTGCCTGACTGCTCATGCCACATATTTTGGTGGACACAGCATGAAATAGCAAGAGGCGATGTTCCAAAAGCGATCCAATGTTACATGCATGAAGCTGGTGTTCCAGAAGAAATTGCCAGGGAGCACATCAAAGGTGTAATTAGTGATACATGGAAGAAGATGAACCAACATCAGATCACTCTTTCTGCATTACCTAAGCCTTTCGTTACTGCCGCATTTAATTTAGCACGGACATCGACTTGTACGTACCTTTATGGAGATGGATATGGCGTCCCTGAGCATTCAAAGGACACTTTCATGTCGCTGGTGGTCGAACCAATTCCGCTTTAGGAAAGATAAGCATGCTTTGGTTAACGTTAACGGCATGTGTGATGGTTGTGTTTATGAACTTGATAATCTCGACGGTTCAATATTTAGTTTTTTTCCATATGATAAGTCTTATTCCATAATTTTCATCAATTAAATGCTCAATGTCTCATTCAATTCACTACTTTGGAGACATTTTTGGATGTATAAATGATGTGTAGCTTGAATGAATGGTTATACAAGATATGAACGGCATATTTGTAGGATATATAAGACATGCACGTTTGAAATCGGCCTAGGATGAGCTAAAATTCAGATTTTCAAATCCCTAATCTGAAATTTCCTGATTTTCTGGATTAGAGATTCCTCTTGATTGATTGAGTTATAGCCATGCAAGGTCGGAAGGCCTTATCCCTCGCCGGATCCAGCCCTAGTTATAATTGAAACTCAAACTTCGTGGTTGTGATGATTAGCCCGATCCATTGCAAGCTCCTTGTGTATTTTCTTAGTTTACGATGAGTGATTCTAGATTTTAGATTACTTATTCCTTTTATTTCCGTTGTTTAATTATGTTCATGATGCATGGCATAAGGTCCAATCTAATAGGTCCAAAGCTGAGTTAGGCTCAACCTGCCCGACCCATTGCACCCTTACCAAAAACCAGATTGGTTGAAAGAGATCGACCAACTGTCTAAGTCTGATGCAAGCTTGTGGCTTATCAGATGGTGTCCACCTGGTGAGTGGCTTGGATCCCACAAATATCTTACATATTGGGGCTTGAGTTCCTCGATGCATGACACTCCAACTGGTGCCATTTTCGCTTCTTTCCTTAACACGGTTGGATGTGTGGATCACAAAGAGTACTAAGAGTGTTAATCAGGGTGATGTCACTACAAGAAAAAATGTCTTTAGCCTCAGTTCAAAACCATGGCGAGAAGGTTTAAAAACTGAGGCTAAAGCCTTTAGCCTCAATTTTACCTCAATTATTCAAACCGATGCTCCAACCCCCGTAGATAAAGGCTTTAGCCTCACTTTTAGCAACCAAGGCTAAAAAGCCTTTTATAATCTCAATTTTTTCAATTGAGGCTGAATCATTTTAGCTTCAATTGGCTTAAACTGAGGCTAAATCAAGCTTTTAGCCTCCATTGTTTCCAATTAAGACTAAATCCAAATTTTAGCCTCGGGTACCTCCAATCGAAGCTAAATCTATTTTTAACCTCAATTCTCAACAACTGAGGCTGAAGCCTTTAGCCACGGGAGTTGCAGCCTCCGATTGAGTAACTGAGGCAAAGCTGAGGCTAAAGATGAATTTACCCTCTGTTGGCATCAACCGAGGCTAAATTCAATTTTTGACCTCTGTTCTCAATAATTGAGGCTAAATCAAGCTTTTAGCCTCGGTTGATGCCTACAAAGGCTTAATCCATATTTGGGCTCAATTTCTCCCAACTAAGGCTAATAATAAATTTAAGCTTCAATTGCAAATTGAGGCTAAAAGTGTTACACCTATTCAACTGTATAATCATATATTCATTCACATTAAAAACAAATGTTCATTTCAATCAATCCGAATAGACAAAAAATAAAAAATAAATAAAAACTACAGGTATGAGTGCGACAATAATCCTATAAACGCCTATTTTCTGCTGTTAAATTTTTACAGCAATGTACAAAGCTTTCACACCGATCCCATTGGATGTATTGTGAGACTGACCATTGCATTCACCATCGGCGGATTGGGATGATTTAGCGTCAATGAAGAGTTCAAGCATAGATGCCACTTCGTGTCCATACAGTTGGGCTACCAATTCCTGTTCCAACAAATCACTCAATATATGCACCCTTGGCTGCTAGCTCATCACACTTGGCCTGGCACAAATAAGAAGCAAAACATTAAAAAAAATGAAGCAGGAGTAGTGTAGTTTTGAATATCAACATCTCTCCATAAATTCTGATTAGACACTTCAGCATTGAAGCTAAGACTCAGAACATTGTGATAAATACAGAGGAAGCTACCTATGGCTTCAGTATTTTGATATATAGTCACAATACATGTACCATACACATCAGAAATGAATTCTTGCACTACATTTTCAGCGTCATGCCAAAACATTCACTACAAGAAAAATGACCTTTACCAAGGAAAGTTTTACCGAAGAAACAAAATTCTTGGGAAATAGCACACTTTTCCCAACAAAACTCAAATTTCCTGGGTAAATACTACTTCGCTGTTACCAAGGAAAATTTTCCTTGGTGAAAGTGACAAATGCCTACAAAATTCGAATTTCATAGGTAAAATGGGGATGTGTGGTGGCTAAAAAACATAAACTTTTACCGAGGAAAAACTTCCTCGATAAAAGACTACAATTACAGTGCATTTTGTTGGTAATTTCCTCGGTAAAAGTGTCAATGGACCAAGTGACGTTTTTAATGGACGACCTTCACTAACTACTGTTTTCCTGTTGTGGTTCACCTGATATTTAGATCTGCCTCATTTTTTTGTCCAGGTCCTAAAATAATATTTACAAATTAATGGACGGCGTGGATGAAATACATACATCATAGTGGGGCCCATAGAGCACTAAATCATCCAAAAGCTAGAGGCTAACCGTACTTTAAGGGCTTTATGAGGCCCACCATAATGTGTGTTTTATCTATGCCTTCCATCCATTTTGACCGCTCATTTTAGTGTATGAGCCTAAAAAAGGAGGCAAATCGGAGGCTCAAGTGAGCCACACCATAAGAAACATTGGATATTAAGTGCCTATTGTTGATCCGTGGTGTGGTCCAATTAGGCCTTCGATCTACCTCCTTTTTTATGATCATGCCCTGAAATTATCTCTCAAAATAAATGGACGGTGTAGATAAACCACATACATTACGGTGGACCCCACGGAACACTTGACAGGACCGTCCATCCCTAGCTCTTCCTGTTGGGTACCCAATCAGCTCTAAAAAAGAGCCCGCACTGAAAAAGAGTCCAGCCCAACCTCCTTCCTCAACTGCTGTTAAGCTCTCTCTCTCTCTCTCTCTCCCTCCCTGGCTCTGGCTCTGGCTCTGGCTCTCTTAAAGTTCTGGCTAATTCCCTCCTCCCTTCCTTTCTCTACTGATTTCCTTCATCCCAAGCCCTAGATCTGCAGAAAGTCCTCCACAGAAACCCTAGCTACCCTAGCTTCATGCCGGCTCCATCTCCCTCAAATTGAACTCATAGATTTCCACATCTCGTCTCCTCGATGGGATATTCTATCTGATTTTTGGCCGAACGGCATCAAAGTCGTCTGATTTCATCTCAGCACTGCTCTTGACTCTTTGGGGATCTTTTATCTGAAATTGCTCTATGCTTTTGATTCGATCTGACCATAGGGCCGGAAAGCGGATAAAATCTCTTTGATTTTCCTTATGGCTTTTATGGTTCTTTTAGGTGTGGAGGGGCGAGTTTTGATGGTTCGGGTGGTTCGTCGGTGCCTACTGCGAAGCAGTACGGCATCACAAAGCCAACTTTTGTTGCAGGACCGTCTGAAGCAGATCTTCAAAGGAGCTTGGAGTAAGAGAAGACTTGTTATCTGGATTTTTTTAACGTTTGTTAGATTTTCGGTTTGCCTTGTATTTTTTTTTCCCCTCTAATTTTTGTATTTTGTTGTAATGAAGTTCTTGGTAGATTCAGGTCTTTATGAGATCAAAGAAGAAGCTGTCAAGAGTGAAGAGGTTCTGGGTCATTTTGATTTGTTTCCACTATTGTTGATGCAATTTTGTGTGAATTTGAATTGATAGTTGGATTTTCATTGACCTGTTGAGGCTTTCGGCCTCTCAATTAGCAAAGTATTCATGATTTTTAGGGGTTGAGGTAGTTTTGATTTATTATGGTAATTGCTTTTGCTAGTTTGTGTGAATTTGAATTGATATTTGGATTTCCATTGACTTAATGGTGCGGTCTTTTGCCTCTCTCTCTGTTTTTTTTTTTTTTTTTTTTTTTTTGTTGGTGTTAGGGAGTTTAGGTTTGTTACAAGTACTAGGAAAGCTTGCCTACTTAGGAGCATTGTTCCCACTGCCCTTGTGAACTAATCAAAAGGCAATTCGGCCTTTCTTATTCGCATGGGTAAAATTATCACTTCTCTATCATCATAAGGTATCTTATTTATTTTCCATGATACAGATCTTTCATTTCCATGATACAGATCTTGCACATATATACAGTAAATGTTTTGGCCATCTTCCTTCATCAGTAAAAGAATTTGTTTCATCCATTCACAAAAGTTTTCCTTGATATCATTGACACTAAGCACCTTTTGAATGGCAGCCCCATTATTTAGCACTTAACGAAGAAAATAGCACATCAGTGTCTTTGGCTTTTGCTATCTTGTGCCCGCAGATCGCTAATGCTTCAAACACCTCTGGTTTGGCTTCTCGTCCAAAGTCGGAAGTTCAAGTGGATGACACGAGGTTTGCTTCCAATTTTCTCTTACTTGAGCTTTCAATTTCAAAATTCTCACTATAATTTTTGTTTGGCACATTAAGCATTTTTTTAATAGAAAGGTGGGAGCACACCACTTTTAAGTTATTATCTTGGCACTGCTTTTGATTGTCGGCTTGTGAAATTTGTTGTTGTATGCATTGCTGTTTTGGCTTCCAGAGTAATAAAATTCAATTTTCAGTGTGGTAGATATAAAGGGATAGATAAGGCCTTGTTTAGTGGACAAGTTTATGAAAACTTCATTTTGTAGCAATGCTTTTTTTTTTTTTTTGTGCAAATTTGCTAATTAACATTAAAATTTGAAGAAGAATAAAAAAATTGGAGTCTTATTGAACCCCCCATGCACCTGTGGACGTGGCCACACTTTTGAATATGCACATGTGAGGAACATCCAACCTGTTCATCAGTTGGGCCCTACTGTATCGATGACCTAGCTGAAAAATAAGACTGGTCCATTCATTAGGCTGGCCAAATGGACATTAAATGCGGACTGTTGGAAATTATTTATGGTTGTTTTTACTGAGTAGATGGTGGGAGTTCCTTCAGACGGGTTGGATTTGAGGTTTTTGTGGCTTGATTTTGGAAGGTACATAGTGGGGCCCAATTAGCCCACATCTCCAACACGACGTGTGACCACGAGCTGCTTGCAAATGCATGTGGGTAGTTGTTCTGGGGTCTATAAATTATTATCCATCTGCTATGAATCTGTCTTTGATTTCTCAACTCACTAGCAAAATGGATGATCCCACTTATTTGTTATTAAGGCTTGTGGTAGAACAAGTCTGGATTTTGCTTTGGTAATTGTCATCTTCATGTGGGTTTGAAATTCATTGTGCATTATCTTGCTTATAGACATTCTGCATGATAGCTAAAACTAAAGTTTACTTCTCGAGGACCGATCAGTGGCTCCGTGTACCTCTGCAAAATGTGGTCAATCCCAGTTTCCACCATACATGGGCATGTTATGGAAATCAGAACCAGTCAAGAGGGGTCCTCACCAAGGATTGCTGATGGAAAATTGAACTGATTATGTGATCCTAACCATCTAACTAATGGCCTGCAAATGGGCTGTTAAAACTAAAAACAACTGACAGTTCACATTCAATAGATGGACCTCTATTGATTTTGAATGAATGGCCATGTTTATGCAGTTGGCATGCCTTTCGGCAGAGGTTTTTTAGTCAATTACTAAAATGTAAATCATGGCCAAAAGAAGTCTATTCTCAGAGGATTTTCAGCAGTTCTGGATTTGATTTCAGTATACACTATCTGGTGTTGAGGTTTTAACTGGGACCATCCGGAAAGAGTCAGTCCCATCAACCATGCAATGTGGGCTCAAATCAACAGGCGGAAAGGGAATTGTTAAACTAATAAGAACAAATACTACACTTGATCTTAGCCAAAAGGCCGAGAAAGGTACCTCTTTCAGAGTATTGTTAAAAAATCTCTTTTTTTTAGAGAAGCATAAAAGTAGAACATCTTGTAGCAGAAATACACAAATTTTTCCACACCTAGTTTAATCCTTCATTGCACTGTCAATTACAATAAAATCAAGTCATGATATATTCAAAATAAAAGCTTGATGATACTATTAGAAGTGGGAAATCAACAGAATTTCCAAGCCTCGATACTTGATCTCAGTTCTAAGAGCCGAAAACAGGGAAAAAACAAAACAAAATAGTCATTCAGTGATCATTTATTAGAAATGTTTTCCTCGTATGCAGTTCCATATTAAATAGGAAGGAGCTTATGCAGTGATTCAAACAAACAAATTCAGTTAGAATAGAATTTACATACAAACAAACAAGTTAGAAGAACTTGCATACCGTGGGCGCCTCCTTGTTTTTCTTTGCCGGGTGATCTTTTTGGTGGGCCCACTCTTTGCACGGCTTCAATGTTCTACATATGTTGCACATTGGTACATGGGATAGGTTTTTTTTTTTTTTTTTTTTTTTTTTTTAATGTAAATTAGGCTCCAATGTTCTTATGTTTTTTCACTTGTGCTTGAGAAACAACCATGCTAAACCAACTTCAATAGACTCATATTTTTGTTAATTTGATTACAGTTACATTGTTATCTACAAGTCATATGGGTTTTATTGGACTGGTACAGATCTGATCAAGTGTCTACAACTAGACTGGGTCACACGATACAAGATCATCAGCGGGATTGCTCGAGGCCTTCTTTATCTTCATGAAGATTCCTGACTCAGGATAATTTACGAGCAGCTTCTTCAGTCACTTGAACGAGTCATCGTTAGTTTGGGGAAGCAAATTACCGGTAGCTGCAAGGTATTTATAATTCTCTCTCGCTTTCAAGTGGCTTGGGCTTTCTCTTCTTCTATGGGTGATCTTCCGAGGGCCTGGCATGGCGTTAAGTTGGACAAGCAGAAGACTGACCTTTTGATGTAAAGCATAACTGACCTCTAATATTATTAACATCATAAGACTTTGATCAGACCTAATTAGTCCATCAATATTCAGGAAATCTATCTCAAATGCAGATAATAATCAGCTAAACAAACCTCATCTCTGAAATCAAGAAAATGCCCAATACAAATAGATGAGCGGCATGTTCAATGCACAGAGAATTGATGGAAGCAAACAGCACTTGATTTATGTCTTTTAGTCGCAGAACACCAACCAGTGAATAACTGAAGAGAAACTGCAAATTTATTTCTGGCTGTACATATATGCCCTGAACTTATTAGCTGATCCCAATTAGTACCCAATCGGTGTTTCTGCATAAGAATGGGTTTGGCGAAAAATAAACACCGCCGTGGCCACACAATCAATTATACGGATAGCATCCCATCTTCATTTTCTCTATGGTGGCTACCTTATCTGTGGATTTGGCTGATTTTCTTCCTCACTGCCTTGATTAGAATCGATGATAGAACTTGATAGACAGTGAATTTTACATGTAGAAATGATGGCCTAATAGTGCTCATCTTTAGGAATCCCATCACTATAATGGGCCATGCGTAATGTACAGATTGATTAATGAATTATACACTACATTCTATGTTAGCTTTAATTGTTGAAGGTTTCAGTGTCCAGAGAATGTGATGAGCATTTTCTATTAGTGAGATTCGTGCTTTATTTGGAAGGCTAAAAAATCATTTTCTTTGATCTCGAACAAGCTAATGCTTTGTTTGTGGACTTGGTGACCCTTTTGTTAGCTTTTCTATGTTTGAATAAGATTTCTGTTTTCCACAATATGGGGGGAAAAAATCTATCATCCTGATTGTCACCATTATTATTTTTCGATTGGATTTTGCAGGGTGACAGGCCAGAGTTTTAGTAGATTATATTTAATGAAGGCTTTGCATGAGAACTGAATCCAAGCCCAAGGTAAAAACCTGTTATCTCAATCCAGAATCCACACTGCATTCGCATGCCCTGTGTGCTCTTGGATCTTGATGGCATGGTGTGAACAGTCTTGGGTCTTTGTACTTCTGTTGTTTTAATAGCAGCAATGCACAATTTTGGAGGGTTTTAACAACAGGCTGATGTGTGTGGATCAGCCTTATGCGTTTTTGTCTCCAGTATATACACAAGCTTTGGTAATCAGTAGGATACTCCATTGTAGATCACTGCATTGTCATTAGAAGTCGCATTATGTTAGGTTTAAGGTCAATATTTGTGAAGTATCTGGTGTTAAAGGCTAATACCTAAGTCCGTCATCAAGCACTCAATCTCTGTACACCTGGTGCACATGTACTGAAGTGTTCATCTATTTTGCACCACAGATGGGCCATACACCAAAAATCCTTCCAATTAGAAAATCCTACCCATCAACTGGAGTGAACCCTGATTGTTGGTTTCCCCTTTTTCCTAACTGCCCATTCATAGTCCTCAAACAGGCCATTTGGTGTCTGGAAATTAGATCACCAGCCAATGTGATTTTTGCAGCACAACTTGCCATGGTAAGTCTGCTAGATAAAAGGTTCAAATCCCTTACATGTGCCCCATGTACAGAAAAAAGTGTGCTTTTTAACTAAGGAAAACTCGACACCACTTAATCCTCTCTTAGGGTCTGTTTAGACTCGCCCTCCGAAGGGGCATTTGAGGTGTAAACATCGTTTTGATCCAAATAGCAATTGGAGTTGGATGTAGTTTTCAAACCCCTATCACATCTCCCACAAGACAAAATTGGTGCTAAAATGCCAATCCAGTTGGTTTTTGCTGAGTTGACCGAAAAGGCAAAGCTTTAAACCTCCTTTTGATGAAGGGTGTCCAAACGGGCCTTTAATTATTGATTATTTGTCGACTGATTTGGTTTTCATTTATTTGTTACTTATTTATTTCTTGACAGGTGGTTGTTGAAAGTTTTGTTGATGTGATGTGTGATCGATATGGATCTCATGTCCTTCGCAGTCTTCTTTGTCTTTGCAAAGGAACACCACTCGAATCTTTGGAGGAATTTCATGTGACAAGATCAACTACTACTCTAGCAGAGCGGTTGAACAGCAAGCTGCCTAAATCAACGGGCTGGGCCTATGGCAAGTAAAACCAATGTTTTGAATAGGGCTGGGCCACCCCCACCAGTTCAAAATCTGGGCCAGAACCAACCTCTGGCTGCACCCTTTGACAACCCAAATACCCATTTCATGGCTCACCTAAACGCACCATTAGCCCACACTAAAACAATTATCCCATGCAAAACCGACAACTGTTGTTGGATGCAGTGTCGAATTTTGGATGATACCAGTGACAGTTAGATCGGGATTCGATGTCTCTTACGGGAGGTTTGGATTTTAAGTTACTTAAGATAAGCTACTTATGTCTGAAGTAGCTTTTTTTTTTTTTTTTGGACGGGAAAAAGCTAAGAGCGTGTGTTGATTTTTAGCATTCTCACTCAAAACTACCAAATGACTCTTCGTTCTCATGTGCTTCACCAAAGATTCTTAATTGTTTACATCTTCATCAATGCCTCACACAGCTATGGTGGGTGTGTAGGGGATTTACATAATCACCAACAAAGATGACACGCTGTCAGTTCGTATGAGACTTCACTCTCCAATCGATATTCTATTTATATTTGTTCGGTCAATTACAATTCATAATTTGAATAAGAATTGTCACCACCTTCACATAATTTGTTCGGTCTATTTATATTTTTCTTTTGCAACCAATTTCCACAAATCACTCTTTCCATGTATGTGGACGGATAAGATTAAGGAATGCATGATGACCACGTTTTGAATTGATAGGATTGTCTTTGCAGTAGAGGTGTGCCGTCCATGGGGTATCAATGGTGGGCCCCCAACAGTTGAAATTGCACATGGTCAAGATCACGTAGGCATGAATGAATGGAGCATGCCTACATGGTCTAAATCTTCAATTCAAGTTGTATTTAGTTTCATAATGTGATTTAAAAAAGAAAAATGAACGCCTAACTGCATATTTTATTTATAAGTTTTAATTACTAATATTGTATTTTCTTTTATTTTGCAGATTGTTTGTTGGTGATAGCGGGGATATTCGTGCTGATTGATTTTTTTTTTTTTTTTTTTTTTTTGTATTGGTATGTACGGGTGGGATTGACATTTTGATTTCATTCAAAACATTATTACAGTTGAATGGTCATTTTGATTGGTATACGGTTGAATGTTCAATCAAGTGATTGGGATATTGGATATTAAATGCTTTCAGGTGGTAGGGTATTGGATGTTCCAAAGGAATATTGAATGCTTTCAAGGTGGTAGGGATATTGGATGTTCCAAAGAAATATTTCGTTGGCAATGAAAACGTTTCCAAGGAAACATTTCCTTGGTCATCATAGCGTTTTACCAAGGAAAGTTTTCCTCAGTAATAGTCGCATAATTACCAACGAATTAAATAATAGCCACGAAATTGTCGACTTTTACCAAGGAAATTTTTTGTTGGAAATAGTCAACTATTTACTGACAAAAAAATTCATTTCATCGGTAAATCTTTTTCCCGAGGGTGATATTTCGACGAAAACCGCGACGAACATTTTCGTGGGTAATGACTTTTACCCAGGAAATTATGACATTTAGCCAGGAAACATTTCCTTGGTAAAAGTCATATTTCTTGTAGTGATTGTGCCTATTGGCGTGGCATACATTCATTAAATACTGAGACTTCTATTGAAAAAAAAAAATCTCAACCTTCTTTCAGACCTGTTGGACTTCTTGTCTAGTCAAGCTTGGGCTACACACCTGATTATTAAATATATTCATCTTTAAAATGTGGAGACTATTTAAAATGCTTAATTTGAAAAATAATAATAATAAATTGACTAAAAAGCCAAAATCAATAAGCATCAGCTACGAAATTTTAAATCGCTATGAGACTGTCCGTTAGAGTTTCTTATCAGTACGAAACTCATAGCATTATCTTAAGAGTTTAATGAAACCAATAGCTTTATAAAATGAAATACACACCTTACATGGTATTTAATTAATTTCATATTTCAAGCCAATAGTCATGATAGAACTACCCTATTGGATAAGCTTAAAGCCCTGTTTGGTGGCCACTTAAAAATGATTTCATTAGTCGCAATTATGTATTAGAGATCATAGTTTATATAAATCATGGGTTATCACAATTATTTCTATTTCTCACCAAAATCTCTAATACGAGATTACTTTAAGCTAAAATTATATGAACTGATTTTTGAGTGGCAACCAAACAGGGCCTAATGGGGAAAAAAAATCATTTAATACAAAACCCAATTCCCTAAACAACCTCATCTTACAGATTACTTGTGACCAGTTCAAATCTTCTAACCCTATAAATCAAGAGGTTTGCTATAATACGGTGAGTCAGGACTATAGCCTTTGAATCTGTCATCTTCCATGATCCAAACCGTTATATTAGAAAACACACTTTTTACAGTGGACAGAATAAATAAAAGCTCTCAAATGGATTCTTTCAACCCTTTGGTAACTTGGGTCTTCTGCTTTGAACATGAACAGTCATCATAGCTGCTTTGAACATGAACAGTTACCATAGACTTTGTATAATCAAAGGGTTGAAATATTCAATTTGAGAGATTTTCCAGGAGTCCTCCATCCAATTAGAGCCCCATCACATAAACAATCTGGATCAATTGAAGAAACCTCAAATCTGACAGCTAGAGTCTGACATATCTTATTGCAATACATCAGGATGTTCAATCAAGCCTCATAAATAAATACAATACAACCTCTACAAGGGTGTTTATAGGGCTGTAAATGGTCGGGTTCGGGGCGGGTTTAGCCAAAACCAGACCCGCCCATTTACTAAAGGGGTCTGGGTCCAAATTTTAGACCCAGACCCTTTTACTAAATGGGCGGGTCCGGGTCGGGTCCGAGTCAACCCATCTGACCCATTTATAAATGGGTCCGGGTCTGGTAGAGGGAGATCCACCCAGACCCATTTATAAATGGGTGGGGTCTAACGAGTTCGGGTCTGGATCGAGTATGCAAGCATTTTACAAGGCTTAAAACCGGGTCTGGACGGGTCTGGGCTGGACGGGTCCCTTGAAACATAGACCAAACCCGCCCACTTACTAAATGGGTTCGGGTCAGGTCGGGTCGAGCCTAATATAAAGGAAACCAGACCCAGACCCGTTTAACAGATGGGTCTGTTCTTGGACCCAGACCCGTACCATTTAACAAATGGGTTGGGTCTGGGTCGGGTCTAAATGGGTTGGGTCCGGGTACCCCATCGGGTCCGCTGACCCATTTACAGCCCTAGGTGTTTAAGATATTTCACTATTTAAGTCAATGATCATGATAGAACTTTCCTACAAGAAAAACCAAATACCAAACCCATCTCCATCTTGTCCAATGAATATGATCAACATCCTCTTGTTACAAAACTCAATCAAAATACAAGCTTAAAAGGGTATATAAGTAATTTCCACTTAGAAATTTCCATTACCAAAAAGTCAAGTTCTTAATTCTCATTGCCTTAGATTCTTAAATAAGAACCAAATACTATATGGTTATCAAGGTATGCCAAAATGGTTATCTAACGTGCCGTTACAATAAAAAAGAAAAAGAAAAAGGAAAAGAAAGGCCGTTAGCCGTAATGGCCCATATCTTAATGGTAACAGCAGTGGCCGTTATGGCCACCATTGCAGTTATGGAAATACCTTGATGATTATCCAACTCTAACATACAAGCCGTCCAAGGGTATTTTGGTAATTTTGCCTATCCGGGTCAATTGTCTTGACTAAGCTTTCCTATAAGAAAAACCATGGAGAAGATAGCATGCAATTCTCCGCATAAAAGGAAAAGACTGAGTCACAACATAAAATCAAAGACAGGAATTCAAGCATCATTAAAACATATTGCTAAAAAAAATCTCACAAATAAACAACACTCATATCTCATAACAGTAGAAAAAGGAATACCAAACACATGCATAAGTTAGACAAATTCCAGAGGTACAATTTCTCATAGGACATCCTAGAGAAAAGCCAATAGGTTTAAAGAAACTACACACTAGTGCTCTAGTCCCATGTCTTAGGAGAAGAAATTAAAGAATGCTGAGTGCAAAGCTTTAGACTGCATTTGGATAGAATATATTTAATTATTTAAGGAAATTTGTGATCTTTCTCTCTCCGAAACAACTTAAATAAAATTAAAATAGACTTCACAAATGGACTGTTTCACAATTCTAGGCAAAATTCATTACAACCACAGGACCTGCCTTAAATTGTGATTAGATAAGTTTCTACTCCCACCTGAGATAAACCTGACTACTTATTACCATTCTCCTCTTCTGGAACACAGAAAGATTTATTTACTTTTAGTCTCACACACAAAAGATCCATAATGCCTTATTACCTTAGTCAGGTACTACAAGAGCACTACAAGAATGCTCCTAGTCCAATTGGGACACTTGGACAATCCAATTGATTTAACTGAACTTTCCATTAAGAGCAGCATACACTACATGGGATACCAGAAAAAATTATTCCATTCAGACAATTCTAAGCATCCAATCAGTGGCCCATAAATAGACAGTCAAAATCACTTTAAAAAATAGGTCTAATTAATATTTTGAAACCATTTACTAATTGGGGCTTATTATGCATTACTTATGTTTCCAAAGAATAACTTCTAACCATCTTAAACATTCAGTCCATTATTGTGAAACAAATGGCTACAAAAAATAAGGCCAAGTGTGGATTGCTCTATTCTCCAAATGTCATAAGTAATGAGGAGAGCTATAACTTACTCTCTTAGAGCATTAGATCATCCCTTTTTAAATAGTTTACCCAATCATCACAAATTCTCTTCCAAAGTGGGACATGCACAGTTAATCTGATGGCAATGTTATCACTTTGAATAACAATAAACTAATCGAAACCCTACCTAAGATCAATTTAAGCAAGAAACGAAGTTTAATTCCTGATTGTTAAGCAATAAACAAACAAAAAAATACAAACCCCATCCCAAATCCTAATTCATGCTCAAAATTAGATCCAACAGGTCGAGTTTTTTAGCTTTTGAACTATACCTCTAATATGTTCAATGTTGGTAAAATGTCCCTTCTTTAAAATCCAATGGTTAATTATGACTGAAGAACAATTGAGATGTTGAAATAATCGACACATGGTGTCAAGACATATGAGCTATTCATAAAAACAAAAATAAAATGATCAATTGTTCTAGAGTTAACAGTATGGATTATCCATAAGTAACATTAATATTACCTGACTTAGATGGAGGTTCCTGAAAGAAGAGGTCTGCAAACCTAATCCACTCTGCCAGCTAGGAAAACACTGTCATTTTGCAGTATACTGTCCATTAATAACAAGGTTTTCTTTTTCAAGCGATATGAGTGGGTTCCATGAGGTTAGTTGACCGCTTCCTTCATGGACCTTTGAACAAACTGGCTCTAAAGCATGCAACTAAATCAGGCATTTGATTCATGAAATAGACAAGTTACAGCTGCATGTGAGCTTGTGATTTGAGGGTTGTGTAACATGAACTTACTGTTAGTCCTTCAGATTCGTCAAGGACACAAACCGTTTCATTTAGTGGTTCTCCAACACCTCTAGAATCATCATGAAGCAGCCTTCTGTATGATAAAATGAAAATTAAGAGACCTTAGTTAATGTTGTATGATAAACTTGAGCATCACAAATTCTCTTGGCAATAGAAAATATCATAATTCAAGAAGCAGAGGCTCGCTAGTTCAACATGTGTGGACAACTCGGTCCCTACAGATGCCGCCTCACATACCAAGTTGGCATTTGCATGAAAGTTGGAACATCCAAGTTGTCCATGTGGTGGGTCTCACCATTTAGACACCTTGGCTTAAAAAATAGGTGAGTCCCCCAATCAGGTAGGCCACAACATACAGACCAAATGGACAGACAAAAATTTGACCAAGTTTTCATTAGTTGTTCATTTGTTTCGTACACTCTGGACCACTGGATGACACAACAACCTCATTTTTAGGCCAGGGTATCTACATGGTGGGTCGCACCTGACTGAATGCTTGGATCCTGTGTGTGTGCTGCATTGGCACATGTATCAGCATGAAAGGGGAGTGGGCTATACATTTGTTTAAATTCCCAATTTTTTCTAATTTCTTAAAATTTTTTATTTTTTTCAAAATTATCAAAATTTTAAAATATATCAAGTCTTTACATATTCTCATTTTTTATAAACTTATCAATATTTTTCTTCAAATTTCTCAATTTTTAAAATTGATCTATTTTTACAAAAAATTTAATTTTTAAAATTTATCAAAAAAAATTTTAAGTTATTAATTATTTTCAAAATTATAATTTTATGAAAATTCTTGATTTTTTTAATATTCTAAATTTTTTCAAAATCTTATTTTTTTCTAAATTCTATTTTTTTAATATCTTAATTTATTAGAATTTATCAATTTTTAGAAGCAAAATAACGGACTTTTAGCCTCAATTTCTAATCAACTAAGGGAAAATGATAGACTTTTAGTCTCATTTTCTCAAAGCTGAGGCAAAATGGTAGACTTATTGCCTCACTTTCTGACCAGTTGAGGTAAAATGTCAAACTTTCATCCTTATTTTCTAACAACTGAGGCAAAATGGTAGACTTTTTAGCCTCAGTTTCTGACTAAATGAGGCAATATGTTTGACTTTTAGCCTCATTTTCTCACAATTGAGGCAAAATTGTAGATTTTTAGCCTCACTTTCTGACCAACTGAGGCAAAATGTTAGACTTTAGCTTCATCCTCTCACAACTGAGGCAAAACGGTAAACTTTTAGCCTCACTCTCTCACAACTGAGGCAAAATGTTAAACTTTTAGCCTCATTTTCTTATAACCAAGGCAAAATGATAGACTTTTAGCCTAAGTTTTTTTACCAATCGAGGCAAAATGATAGACTTTTAGCCTTAGTTTCTGACCAACCGAGGCAAAATGGTAAACTTTTAGCCTCAGTTTTTTACCAATGAAGGCAAAATGTTGGACTTCTAGCCTCATTTTCTCACAACTAAGGCAAAATGGTACCTTTTAGCCTCGGTTTCTGACCAACCGAGGCAAAATGGTAGACTTTTAATTTCAGTTTTTTAGCAACAGAGGCAAAATGTTAGACTTTTAGCCTCATTTTCTCACAACTAAGGCAAAATGTTTGGCTTTTAGCCTCATTTTCTCACAACTGAGGCAAAATGGTAGCCTTTTAGCCTCAATTTCTGACCGAGGCAAAATGGTAGGCTTTTAGCCTTAGGTTTTGACCAACGGAAGCAAAATGTTAGACTTTTAGCCTCATTTTCTCACAACTAAGGCAAAATGGTACCCTTTTAGCCTCAGCTTTTGACCAACTAAGGCAAAATGTTAGACTTTTAGCCTCATTTTCTCACAACCGAGATGAAATGTTAAACTTTTAGCCTCATTTTCTCACAACTAAGGCAAAATGGTAGCCTTTTAGCCTCAGTTTCTGACCAACTGAGGCAAAATGTTAGACTTTTAGCCTCATTTTCTTACCAACTGAGGCGAAATGGTATACCTTTAACCTTAGTTTTTCACCAACTGAGGTGAAATAGCAGACTTTTAACCTCCATTCCATTACAACCAAGGTAAAAAACGAACTTTTAGCCTCAATTCCTTAGCAATTGAGGTTAAAAAGCACATGTAGACTCTGTTTTTTGAATTGAGGCTAAAAAAAGTGTGGCTAAAGGCCTATTTTCTTGTAGTGTGTTTACAAGGGATGGGTGGAGGAGCTGAAGGAAGCTGCGAGCCATTGTCTTGAAGAAGCAGATGGGCCACTGACCCAACTCGAGTTGAACGACAATCTCCATTGTCTAGGATGGGCCGCCTCTTTGAGAATGAGATCAATGATAAACTAATTAATTAGAACATATACATGGGTCACAAAGAACTGGTAACAGAGGGTGATATTGGTGCAGAGACCCAACAGGCCTGGCTGCCCCACACGGAAGACCATGGCTCAACAATCTCTAGATTGGGTGAGAGAAGGGGATGGGGATGAGTGCGTTGCATTCGTCCCACATCAAAAAATCAACCATTCAGGATCTGAGCTATATGATGGAACCAGCCGTATCCCTCAAGGCATGACGCAGTGCGAGAAACAAAGTCGTGAACCGGACCTAGTGGATTCTAGGTCGGCCAAAGTGGACAATATTGTGCCTCGGGATTGATCCTACATCAAGTGGTATCAGAGATGAGGACGGCTTTGCTTTTTGGATGGGTTGAATGTTGCGGATACCCAACAGGCCTGGCTGCCCCACACGGAAGACCGTAGCTCAACGGTCCCTCGATTGGGTGAGAGTAGGGGATGGGGATGAGGGTGTTGCATTAGTCCCACATTGGAAACACCGTAGCCCGGACCAATACCGAGATGGGGTGAATGTTGCGAATACCCAACAGGCCTGGCTGCCCCACACGGAAGACTGTAGCTCAACAGTCCTTGGATTGGGTGAGAGTAGGGGATGGGGATGAGGGTGTTGCATTAGTCCCACATCGGAAACACCATAGCCCGGACCAATACCGAGCCCATCCACTGATCAAGTGGGCTGCACAAGAATGAAAGCCAATGGTGTACGTGCAAGATGCATATGTTGCCTAATGGATGATTGGAATGGAAATTTGACAGAACGCATGTACCCATTTAGTCAGCTGGGCCCAAGCCCAACCCAAATATTGAACCTGTGTAATACATGAGAGGCCCAACCCAACACATGAGCCAAGCATATAGGCACCAAACCTAGTAGAAAGCCAGCCCTGGCTCAGTGCGTCAGGGGGGCCACACAGCCTAAGCCCAACCCACATTGACAACTTGCAAGGAAAGCCATTTTCTGTGAATCCCATCATACCAATGGTTTTGACCACTGGGAATGGAACGCAGATTGGGTGCGACGATCACATCCAGCCAGGTGGGTGCGACCCTGACCGTGGGGCCCATCTCGATATATGCATTGTATATCTACTCTGTCCATCCATTTTGAAAGTTTTTTTTTTTTGACAGCTTATTTTAGGGCATGGTCCCAAAAAAGAGGCAGAGACAGATCTCAGGTGGACCCCATGGTAGGGATTGAATTCCCACCATTAAAATTTTCTTGGGGGCCACGAAAGTTTTGGATCATTCCCACAAAGATCTGATTGTTTCATTAACTTGTCCCCACCAATAAGAAGTGGCCCAAAGAATAGGCCCAGTAAGCATGTGGACTCCCCTGCGAATCATAACAGCTGAGGATGGTTACAAAATAAAATTGACTACCTCAAGAGTAGGCATGTGACCCACCTCATGATTTATAGGACCAGCCCGAATTGCGGGACCAAGGCATGTTCTCAGTGGGCCCAACCTGATGAACTCGCATCATTTTCGTTCACTGATCTCTTCACCATCCTCCATTCTAACTTGTCTATATTCCATGGAAAGAAATATTCAAAAGATTCAAGGATGAGACAGGGTAGTTTCCGAGCAGGCCTCTGCGGCCACCAGATCTGTCTGTTGAGCCTCTATGCACCGTCATACCATGGTATGGATGGAGAAACCATCTTGGATGAAGCCAATGCCTTCGCAAGTAGAGCTGGACACAAACAACAATTTACTAAACAGGTCGTTCAGTTTGGATTAGAAAAAACGAATCGAACAACCGATTTGAAATCCGAACGAGTTCAATTGAGCCAAATTTTTTATGTTCGAAACTTTTTCGAACCAAGCATGAACAGAACTACTGTTCGATTCGAATCAGTTCGCTAACTCAGTTTGAAATTTGTCCAATTAGAATCGGTTCGGTTCAATTTGATCGAAAGGGTAATATAAATATATATTTTTTTTCCTTTTACTTCACCGGTTTACTCAACTCAGTAGTCCTAGCCAACCTTTCACCCATGCTTGCCGAAAGCCGAAAACCTTAACCCTAACCCTCCCTGCTCATCCGTGCTTGACCCTAACCCCCTTCTCTCTGGCTCTGCTCGTCCTCCTGTACACTCGATACTCTAATTGTCCCTCTGCTCGTCCTTCTACATGTCTGATACTCTGCTCGTCCTTCTGCTTGTCATTCTGCACATCTGATACTCTGCTCATTCAGTTCTGAAGGTCCGAAACCCACTTGAAGCAGGAAAACCCACTCAACTTTGAGGCATGTGACTATCTTTCTAACTCTTGCTCTCCATTTAAATATTGTGAATATGTGATTTGTGGATATGATTAGAATTTTCTTAATTTGAGGATTTTATGTTTTTTTCTTTTTTTTGAAATTAAGGGTTTTGATTTTTTTTTTTTTAATTAGGGATTTCAAAATTAGGGGTTTTGAAATTAGGGGAATTAGGGATTTGGGAATTAGGAACACTAGTTATGTACTTATGTTGGTTGGTTATGAACATTGTGCTTTGTAAATATTAAGTATACGTATGATGATGTACGTATGATTTGTGATTTGGTTATTTAAACACATTGTGATTTGCGAACACGTACTATAACAAAAATCTTTTCACACAATAAACAATAAATTATACGAAATCATTAGAACTAGAAAAATTGTCTGAACTAAAAACTGTTTGAACATATTCGAACATGGGCTAGACCAGATCAAACCAAGTTCGAATAAGGCCCCATTGTTTGAATATTTTTTCGAACAATGTTCGAACACAACCCAGTCAACAACCAAACTGAACTCACCTAGCCCATGTTCAACTCGGTTCGGTTCAATGTCTAGCTCAATTCGCAAGCAAGCATGTCAAAAAATTTAGGGAAAAGTACATACACGAAAACAGAAACATTGGCATGTAGGTAGAGCATGCATTGGAGTTTCTCGAAAAAAAATATCGTTTCGAATTGAGAAATTTGTCGTTCAAAGTGCAAATTGTAAATCGGACATAACTTTTGATTTAGGATGAGTCATGGGATGCATGACCTATGAATTTTGACTGAAATTTCATTTTGAGGTCAATCAACACCAATAAGCATGTCACGTCACTGCGTTTCACGAGAAAACAGTCCATTCCTATTCAAAATTAAGATTTTTTAAAAAACTTACCATTTTTAGTAACTTTTAAGATGAACGTATCTCTTTCTTTAGCCTTGGAGTTTTAGCATGTGATGTCTTCTTTAGGTTTGCTTCTTTTTATGCCAAGAATTTGTTGGGAATAGAACGACGGCAGCGGAAGCGAAAGCCAAACACCACATAGTAGAATATACGATCAAACAAGCAACATAATGCAATCAATCAAACAAGCATTCAACCACAAGAGACAATCTGATTTTACGTGGAAAAACCCCTCAACAGGTAAAAAACCACGACATAAAGCGATCCACTAATTCAAAAGATTACAGAGATTGACAACCCACAAGTAAGGAAAACCCAGAGAAAGCCCAAGCTCGCTCCATCTCAAAACACTCTCCACTCTTCCTAACACACTTAGGAAACCTTGGACAACTTAGAATTACTTTTAAGTCCGAATTCATGCCATAGATATAGCAAACAATCCCAATTAAGAAACACATTACGCAGATCCACGTATCTACGTAAGAAAATGCATACACAACCGACTGGTCGCCCGACCGGTCAGACCTAGTACAAAACAGTCTAGAGGAAAAAAAAACACAAAAAATTCATCACGCTGCCTCACCACCGACCGGTTGCTCGACCGGTCTGGGGTGCATGAAAAACGTCCAGCAACCCTTGTTGTGCATCTGGGGCCAAACATGCAGACCAGTTGTCCGACCGGTCTGAGCACCCAAAACGTGCATAGTTTGAAGGCTCCTCTAACAAAATCATCCGACAAAGTAACATTAGGAGTTACTATTTTGAAAAAGTATTACTATTTTGAGAAAGTTTCAGTTTAGCTACATTATAACTTTTAATCCAATTTGCATTTTATTATTTACAGCCTTGTAATCTTGTTTGAGAGATAGACTTCAATAAAATATTTTCAGATTTTTCTTAATCCTTGTGGATTGATTAGGAGCAATCACACCTTATGGATTTAAGGTTTTATCACATTGAGGAGATGGTGTTCTTCCTCTTCCTTTTTACACGCCCTTCCCAGTGTCAAAATATTAGGTGTGTGTAGACACCCCACCTTCGGCTACACTGTTGGTAGAGATAGCTGGTTGAACGGAGGACCATACCCCCAAATCCCAAGTCCAAACTCAGCCAAACTCACCCTTGTAAGCCCCATTCCATAGCCCAGTTCAAGCCTGAACCCAGTCAACCCAGTCCTAAACACCACCCAGAAAAACCACCCATAAAAAAGGCCAGTAAAAAAATCCCAAAAAAAAGTCAAACTCACTGAGTCAACTCGCTGAGTTAACCCGCTGAGTCAACCCGTCGAGTCAACCCGTCGAGTCAAAACACCGAGTCAACCCGTCGAGTCAACCCGTCGAGTCGAACCACCGAGTCGACCCGCTGAGTCAACTCACTGAGTCGACCAGCGAGTCCAACAGCAGCCCCGAGGGAGCGACCGTACTCGCTGGAAACCGAGGAACGGCCGTACGGGCGGCCCATGGCAGGCCGCCCGGACAAAATTACGACTTCTGCCACTCTCTGCTGCTATAAATACCCCCCTCCCCTTCTCATTTCAATAATCAATTCGAAGCCCTTCGAGTCCAGAGAGAGTCCATCCTTTCGAGTGCCCTTAGCCCATTTTTCCACCAAGGAGAGCCCGAGTGAGGAGAGTCTAGCCCTGGTCCAGCCCAGCCTGACCACTGGTCCAAGCCTCCCAAGCCATCCAAGTCTTGATCCAACCACTCGAAGCCAACCCTTGCGACACCTCCGTCCACCCAGCTACTCATTTTCCAGCATCATCTCATTTGCATCTAGCATAAGTGCAACATTTACTTTCCTTCCAACCCCCCTGCTTCACTACAAGCACCTTGATTACTCAAGCACACATGCATATGTCTTTATATTAAGCACCTGTCAGTTCGAGCGTATGCTCTGGGCTTGCCCGTTGTTGGAACCTGCCCATCAGAAACTCTTACTGTTCAGACCTGCATTCATGCTTCACCATAAAACACATTGATCATTCAAGCACACTGCATACGTCTTATATTAAGCACCTGTCAGTTTGAGCGTACGCTCTGGGCTTGCCCGTTGTTGGAACCTGCCCATCAGAAACTCTTACTGTTCAGACCCGCATTCATGCATCATGTCATTCATGAGAATATACGAGGATTAAACTAGACTTTCAAGTATTCGATCGATTCTGTGAAGTAGAGACCGTACTTCGGTACGGGCAGTGTGTGGGGTGCTTAACCTCTTCCCACCCTGTAACCGTGATCCCTTACCTTGAATCTCTGGCCGCAGATCAACAGGAGTCATTTTAGAGGAAGGAATCTTCGGATTCTCTTCTCTAACGTTTCTACGGGGTCTAGCCGACTGTAGATTCGAAGTAACTGACTAGTGGCGACTCTGGTCTTATATAAACTCATTTAAACATATCCAGCTTAACACGACAACCAAACGAAGCCCTCGAGAACGAGGCAAGCCAGTGGCACAAACGGCGATTTCGCACTCACGCACCTCTTCTTCTTCTTCTTCCGAAAGGAAAGGGAGAACGACGTCGTGTGGGAGCGCGGGAAAATCGGCGAGGGTCCACAGAATGGCGACTCTGCTGGGGATGAGCTAGTCCCACTAGTCGTGATCCGACTCGAAAAACAGAATCATTCCTATACTTGAAAGTCACTAATACAATCTCATCTGCATAGCATTCTACCCAAAACAAACAAAAAAAAATAGAAAATCCCAAAACCAGAAAAAAAAAATAGAAAATCCCAAAACCCAAAAAAAAAAGTAGTGCATACTTCCCACCATTACTCCTCCAAACCAAATCACCTTGCCACATCCAATACAAAATCGACATGGCTCTCCCATTCCCTATACCTGAGGCTTCCTCTCCACTGTTAAACTCGAGTGAATCCATGCCAATTCCTGGCATCCAAGAGCTACAACAAAGCATGAAGGCCATGCAGGAAATGCTTCTCCGATTCACACAAGCCCAGGCTTCAGCAGCCAGCAATCAAGCTGGTCCAGTTCAACAACCACAACAAGCATCTCTTCCAGCCTCCAGTTCATCTCAACCACAACTATCAGGGGTGGCGCAGGACTTTCGATACCCTCCTAATGAAGGTCCTCAATCAGGACAACTCTCGACCTCAGGGCATTTCCTCCAGTATCCTCCTGCAAACAAGAGCCATTTTCAGTCACATCCCGCAACCCAGAATCCTAGTCAATTCCAACAATCTCTCCCCAATGGGAATTCCAACCAATTTCAATATTCTCCTGTGACTGGGATTTCTTCGCAGTCTCTCTTCTCAGCTCCAGTCCAACAAAGTCCCTACAATGGGAGTAATTACCAGGCCTAACATCCTTCAAGCAGGAATCATAGGAGCATCAATGACACTAATTATTATGAAAGGGGGCCATCTCGGTCCTGGCAAGGGGCAAGATCTCCCTCATCTGGTTCATCTGAAGTCGAACAACTCCGAGAGCAGATGCAAGAGATGAAGAGAAAGTTGCAGAAGCAGCAAGGGGTGGATCTTCCATCCACTAAGTTCAGGGACCTCTGTCCCTTTCCAGATGCAATGGTACCTCAAGGCTTTCAGGTACCAAAATTTAAAAGATATGATGGGACAGGGTGTCCTGTAGACCACTTACGAGCTTTCTGTGGAGAGCTTAATGCTATGGCGGGCAATGATGGAGCACTCATCCGCTTGTTTCAAAAATCTCTGAAAGACGATGCCCTGGATTGGTACACATCATTGGACTATCATCGCATCAGGACTTGGGAGCAGCTCTCCCATGCTTTCGTCAACAGGTTCGCATACAATCTTAACATGGCACCCAGGAGAGCAGACCTCGCAGCTCTCAGGCAAAGAAGCGATGAAACATTGTCAGCTTACGTTGGACGGTGGCGGGCCATGGCCGCTAGAATGAAGACTCCCATCGACGACGAGGAGCAAATCTCCATGATCGTCCACTCGGCAAATCCAAGTATCTCTGGATACCTTGTCTCACATCCATATGCGAACTTCAACCAACTCATCCGCGCCGGGGAACAAGTCGAAGCCGGAATAAGGGCTGGGATGATCTCCCCTTGGTGGCCTCATCAGGTTTCTCCAATTCAACCGATAGTGGAAGAAGAGCCTACTGCTGAATACGAGAATGATAACGGAAGTGTCCGCATCTCCCATCCAATGGAAGAGGATGATCTTGTCGCCTCTACCGAAGGTGTACTATTCCTCCCTCAGCATGGACAAGCGCAACAACAGCAACAGTCAAGATGGAACTCACAGTTCCCTAATCAAGGTTGGCAAGGGGCACCCCTAACCAGTCCAGTTTCAGAACCCCTCATCCTGCAAGGGGCATCTCCAGTCGATCCAGTCTCCGCAATGCAAGGGGCACTTCCTGCCTGTCCAGTTGTCATCAGCCAAAAAGAGCCTCCTCTCCAGTTTATTCGTGCCATCAACTCTAGTATAGAGTTCGAACCTCTCATCCTGCAAGGGGCATCCTCAACTATTTCGATCCCAGAGCCCATCATCATGCAAGGGGCACCTTCAGTCGATTCATTCTTCGCACCCATTTCTAACCATGGGCACAATCAGCCCATCTCAGTCAACCAAGGGGACAATCTCCCTAACACAGCATCAGCAAACCAGGGGCACAACTTGCCCATCTCAGCAATAGTCAGTCAGGGGCACAGCTTGCCCACTCTAGCTTACCAGGGGCAAAGCCTGCCTGTTTCTCCAGCAAACAACCAGGGGCACAATTTGCCCACCACACCTGTCTATTCGGCTTCCACGTCAGCCATCGTCCTCCAAGAAGAAGACCCTTCCTTGGACAGCATGCCACATGCCCTAGCAGAATTAGGGCCCAGCTTCAATTATGTGGCCACTATCGAAGAGGTCGAAGGGGAGATTGATGTCCAGGTTCTGATCGATCCAAAAACATCAACCATCACTCTTCAGGTCTTCGACATCTCAGCTTCATTCCATCTCCTTTCCGATCAGACCTGGTTTCACAGAATCGGTGCCATCTCTTCAAATCTTCACCGAAGGGTCAAGCACATCTTTGGAGATAGGGCGATCACCATCATTACCGATCCCGGACAATTTCCCAAGGTAGAAGCATCCAACCTCCGAGAGCCTACCATCCCAGCCATGGACGTACAACACTCTAATGGGGAGATCTCATACCATCACAATGCAAATTACTTCCCTCGCGCATGTCCCATCGGATCGAACTATGTCTTCCTCCCTGCCGAGCGTCAAACCTTCTACTATCAGCTCGAATATCAAGACTCGACCCGAACCATGGAGGTTCAAGAAGATATGGATAGGAGAGGACTACGATATCAGCCTACTCTGATTCAGAAACCAAAGCATAGAAGTATCAAAAGAAGACGAGGTCGTCAAGAAGAAGGCAATCCCTACATTTACACACCAATCCAGTTCATCAATGCAGGGATTATCTACCCTGATGATGGGCTAAATTCCACCTTTGATGATCAAGCGAACAGATTGAGTCTGATAAAGTTGCCCAAAGAAGACTCAAGCAAGGGGCATAAATTTCCCCCGATCGACTGGACTACCGTCCTAGTCCCACCTCAGCCGGATGAACCTGAAGAGCTACAATTCATCGGGGACGAACCAGGAGAAATCGCATCCGACACCGACTCAGAGCCCAATTTCAGATCTGCCATGACGTTTGGGCACAACACAGAGGGTTGGCCTACTGATCCCTCTGGCCCTGCCTCCTGAGGGGAAGGAGTGCAGGGCAGTAACAGGTTTGTAGTCCCCATGATGGCCAATAAAAGTCGACAGTGCTCGGCTCCCCGAGCCGAATCAAGCAACACCTGGTTCACATCGCCGTCTTGCTCGGGTCTTTTACAAAAAATTTCAAAAAAAAAATCAGAAGATTCAAAAACCCAAAAACATCAAATATTTCAAAATTTCAAAAAAAAAATCAAATTTTCACAGTCCAAAAGTTCAAAAAAATCCAGATATTCACAAAATTCCAAAAAACCAGAAAATCTTTGAAAGTAAAAAAAAATCTTTTTCAATAAAAGTGTCAAGTCTGTCTGTCAAAGCACTTGAGTATGAAGCTGACTCATAAGATTTCGATCTAGAGTTGGACTTCAAACTCAAGGGTCTGGATAGAGCCAATGATGTGGAAAATGATGAGCTGACTCCCAAACTTAGAGGGTCTCCTCGAAAGTTCGAACCAAAAGCCGATGTCATCTCAAAAAGTTTCAAAATTATAAACCAAGGATCTCCTGAGACCCATAAGGAAGTGTGCATTGAGAATCCTTGTCCCCGAAAAATAAGCAGAGAATGATCGAATTTTTGAAGTCATGACTTCCCAATCTTGCATCCTGTGAAGACTCATCGATCAAAAACTCATCAAGCCTATCAAGAAGATGCTACCAAGACTATGCTTGCATTCCATGCTGAAGTGTGCGACTTAACGAATGATCGAAGAAACCTCACGGCTCGATGAAGACATATTGTTGCCAACATGTCAGAAAGCACTTCAAGTGTCAGCAACATGCACATCGGATCCATGTGTGTGCTTCAAAATTCTACAACCTGATGACGCTCCAGCTATTCCTTGTACAAGGTATCTACATCAGCAGAAAGATCGACTTGACATCATCTAGTGCTCATACGCATATACTCGTGGCAGTCGATTACAGCACAAAGTGGATGGAGGTAACATTCTGATCTCGCACGATAATTCTCATGAAGAATGACATCATCAATTGTTAAGGGTTCCCACATGCTATCAACATTGGCAATGGGACATCCTTCGGAATCTAAGGACGAAGGAGTTCCTCGAGAATCTTAAAATCAGAAGACAAGCCTAAGAGTTCAACTTAAAATCCCGTCAACGTGAGTGCTGATGAAGAATGAAGCCGAAGAAAGACAAGTCATATCGGGTTTACAACAAGCACTGCTGCATCTATCAGACTCAAGGGGCAAGCCCCAAGAATCAAAGAAGTTCTTCTGGGAGGCACCGTTCGACTCACCAACCTGAGGGGTAAGGATCTTCCAGAGCTAATCAACGCCGACAACGTGAAAATCTCTCACAGGTAAGCCAATCCAACCTTATCAAGAGTTACATTAGTAGAGCTGAAGTCAAGAGGTCAAGGCTTAGACCTCTGAGAATCCCTTCCCGTTCACCAATAAGTGTTCCAAATAAAGGGTTCAAAAGCCAAAAAAAAAAAGATGAGAAAAAAAAAGATAGAGCAAAAAAAAAAGGGGGTTAAAAAAAAGAAAAAAGAAGGGGCATACAACCCACAAAAAAAGAAGAAGAAGAAGAAGAAGAAAGAAAGAAATAGAAAAAAAAAAATCGATCCAAAAGAAACACATCTATCCATCCATCCACCTCAGAAGGGTCTGTAGCTAAGGCCGACAGCTCTGCCATTGTAACTTAAGATAAGGGTCGAAAGGTTACCATCGGCCGGCAACGACGGATTCCTGACCTCTGGTCGCCGCAGTTATTCAAAAAAAAAAAAAAAGAACCAAAAAAAAGAAAGAAAGAAAAGAAAAGAGATGTGTGCTTAAACAAAGAGGGCGGAGTGAAAACCCGAAAGGGCGCTCCGAGTAAAAACAGTGGGCACACAGCGGACTTGGTGAAAACTCGAAAGGGCGCCAAGGGTAAAAACAGCATAGCTGCCAAGGGGCAGGCAAGATCAAATACCCGGGACGTGGTGAAAACCCGAAAGGGCGCCACGGGCAAAAATGACGGGCAAGCCGGACGCAGCGAAAACCCAAAAGGGCGTTGCGGGTAATAATGGCTACGAAAAAAAAAAGAAAAAAAAAGCAGGTACATGAGAGATCCAAACGACATGAAGATTCAATGGAAGCAAGGATGGCGGCTATGAGTCAAGAATTCTTTCAAGATCTGCCCAAATTCTAGGGGCAGGATACCATTGCGCACTATCTTAAGGGGACCAAGACCCTTGGTGAATATTTAAGAAATTCGAGTATGACATCAGGCTAAGTCAAATATTCTGATTCCTACATCTAAAAGCACAAATCCGAATCACGCATAGACAGACAAGCACTTGGCACAAATTTTCATTTCATGCATGATTTACATATATATATTTTAAAAAAAAAATCATTTTTCCTTATTCATATATATGCAAAAAAAAAAAAAAAATCTTACAGGGCTTTCAAAATAAACGTCCTTCAATCAACTAATGGGGTACCTTCCGTGAAGTGCATTTCTCCCGATCATCCCTCCCAGAAGGTAAGTATCTCTCTTCCTACTTTAATGCTTCAATCCTTTTGCTAAAGTGTTTTCTCTCTTCACAGGTACCAGAAGGCAATCTAAGATCAGCCCATCTATGTCCATCATACCCCCATCTCCACCGTCAATCACATCATCTAGGTGGCCCACATTCAAGGGATGCATAGCCTTACCTATATCCCATCTCCTCATCTCATCCATGCCATCCATTTCTCCCACAATCAAAGCCCCATTCAAATCTGGAATTTCAGCATGGCTGCCATTAATGGGGCCATTCAAAGCTCCACCAACAACCATCTCTAGCCCCTCATCAATGCCCCCATTCAATGCCCCATCTCCACCATCCATTAAAGAAATCCCTCCATCATTAAAGCCTTCAATACTTTCTGAAGTGTGGGACCCACCATGGACAGCCCCCACAACCCTTAAATCTCCACCATCCATTGCCCAAGAAAGGACAAAGCAAGATGAGGACAAGATGAGAAGGAAAGAGGAGACAAAGGGAAGATTCATGGTCGAAATCGAACTTGGACGTACAGAGCAGGTGGAGACAAAGACAATGGACAGCAAAGAATGTCCGAACCAGAGCTAGCCCAGGCCGCTCAAGAGGCAAGCCTTGGGCGGCCTGCCCTGGGCCGCCCGTACGGACGCAGATTTCCTCTCTCCGAGGGATTGGCTCCAGGATTCTTGGTAGGTGAGGTTGACAGTCCACGTCAGCAGATGGCACCCCGTGGGCCGCCCAAGGCTCCAATCAACTCCAGATTTCGTTTGAGGTTGGTCTGAATCATCTGGAAGGTACCCCACTTGTCCAATCATGAAGTATTACGGCCAACATGGTTATGATCAAGTCAAAGAGAAGAAAAATGGATCAAGAGAGGCCCACAAGCAATCTAAGCCACTCAAGGGCTAGATCATCAAGATCCAAACCATGGGAAAGCTCGCATGAGTCATCAAACAACAAGATCAAAGGTCTGATCATCAAAAGAAGGGCCAGAATCCAAGATCTAATCATCAAGTGGGCCCACAAAGCCAAGTCAAGCGATCTGAGCCGTTCAAGTCATCATCCACACCATAAGAAGCCTTCATAGCCTCACAAAACATCAAGGATAAGTGCTCCAAAGTAAAGCTGAAGTTTGGAAAGGGACCACATGGCCCACTCAAGCAATTCAGACCATTCGAGTCACATCGGCCCTATCAAAAGCCAAATAAAGCAAGGTAAGTATGCCCAACCCCAAACTGGGTCCGAAGACCTTAAACTACGTCGGGATTAACGTCCCGAGAGATTTTTAATAAAAACCAGCATCGATCCCAACCTTTCAGGCCAAGATCTGATGATCTGGATCATTTCGAAAAATAAAAAATGTGTTTACCCCCCCTTTTTACTAAGTCTGGGTCCGAAGACCTTAAACTACGTCGGGATCAACATCCCGAGAGATTTTCAATAAAAGCCGGCGTCGGTCTTGTTTGCTCACATCAAGATCAATGACTCCGGACATTTTCAAAAAATCATAAAAATATATTACCAGCCCCGCTTTTAAAGTTTTGGTCCGAAGACCTTAAACTACGTCGGGATCGACATCCCAAGAGATTTTCAATAAAAATCGGCATCAGTCTGGATTGTCCATCCGCTGACACCGGACATTTTTCCAAAAACCAAAAAAAAAAAAAAAAAAAAACATGTTTGCCCTTCTTTTGTACAGTTTCATGGTCCGAAGACCTTAAACTACACTGGGATTAATTTCTCGGGGGACCTTTCTCGCTTTCAACTAAAAACCGGCATCGGCCTCGACCGTTGGGATCATGGTTCGATAACCCGGATCATTTCAAAAATACCAAAAATATTTTAAAGCTTTCCATAAAAACCAGTATCAATCTTGATCACCCGAGTTGAAATCTGGAACCTTTTCAAAACAAAAAAAATATATATAGATACAATATAAAATAAAAAAAAAATTCACCACTAGTTTCAAACGCACCAATTTATCCCCAGTGGTCCGAAGACCGTAAACTACACTGGGATTAACTTCTCGGGGGCTTTCTTTCCTAAACCTGTTCCAGGCATGGCTGACACTTGATCGTACGGGTGTCTGGAATCTCTTAAACAGGTAAGGGCTGTGGCGGGCAGAACTCCGCAATCCTGTTCGTGTTGAACGCACCGTGATAGACAACCTTGATTTGGGAGTCGCTGTTGAAGCTGACGGATGTTCCCTGTTCCTAGAACTCATGAAGGGGATTAAGGCTGTTGGGAGGTGGAGCTCACCCTCACGGAATTGTGAGCAACGTAAGACCCCAAACTGGATTGACTAAGGAAAATGTGAGGATGTGGCTCATTTTGTGGCCGAAGGAGTCCGTCGGACGATACGTGGTCTATGTGCATTGCACATGAGGAACAGGCAACTTTGTGGGTGTGTTGACTGAAAACCCTCAAAATCCCCTCATCCGAAGATGTAAAACTACGGCACTTAACTGTGTGAGACTCGTCTTGCTCGCTGACGTAAAATGGATCGGGTGCCTTACCAGCAGTAGAAGCTGGAAGTGGATGAAAATTCCATACTTTTCCCTGCATTTCAGAAAAATCACAAAATACAAAAAAAAAAAAATATATTACAAAATCACCTCTTCAAAAATCACAAAAATATTTCCTTGCTTTCAAGTCAAAATATCATCAAAAATAAAAAATATTTCTCTTGCTTTCATCAGAAAATATTTCAAAAATCACAAAAAATATTTCCTGTATTTTCAATAACCAATCTCTATCCTGATCACTCAGGTAAAGATTCGGACCACATATTTACAAAAATCACAAAAATTAGCATCCCCAGCACTACAATTCAGGAGTCTTGAACTCCGCTCACTTCACAGTATGGGATGACGGATCCAATCGCCCGCAAATTGGAATCTTGACCAAAACGGGCAACCAAACACCATCTCGATCACATGTATGCCCAGAAGAACATCTTGAAGTCGAATGGTATCCTCGTACATTCTCATTAGCAAAGAAACAGCATCTTGGGACGATGGACCTGATCGACCACGGGTCGGGATCTTGACCAACCCGCTGTCCAAACCTCCGTATCAAAAAGAAAAATCCCCAAGGGAGTACAACCCTGCAAGCAATAAGCTCAAAATTCTCTGCATCTCCAGCAAAAGCAAAATCATCAAACGAAAAGAGAATGAGCCAAACCATGCATTTATCATGCATCTCCATGCATCAGCATCCATCACACCAATCATCATGTTTACCTGCTTTCAAAATAAAAGTCAGTTAGCTAAAGACCCCACAGGCATCCCTAGTGGAGGCACATGCAAACCAGATTTTCACTTCAAAAAGACAAAAAATATTTCTATTTGCAAATAAAAAACCCACGGAGTATCACTCCCCAAAGTGGGTATCTTTTCAAAAATCCAAAAATATTTTCCAGTAGAGCGTTCTGCCTCCAAAACACCAGGAGATCTTCCATATCTCTGGGTAGGAGCCGACGCAAAAATCAAATAAGATCCGATGTCTCGCGGTTTCCCCGGAAATCATCGGATCCAATGCACTCAAAGTACGGTCGAACTGAACTCCAGTGTTAGTGCGGTCGTACCACATGCCAAGATACAAAAAAAGATGAAAGCCAAAAGGCTCGGTCACAGAAACCATTTGAACAGGTGGAAACGATGAATTGTAACCCAAGTATCAAAATCAGCAGATTGGGTGGAAAGAGTTCACCCGCACATACCTAGGCGTGGATGCCTGAAGTAACTTGACTGAGTCCAAGTCGGCGTAGTAGAATCCCGTAAGACTATCGGACGCAGGGCGTCTAACCACTTTGACAGTCAAGCGAAACAAGTACTCCTGGAGTGATCTGGGAAAACATCAAACATACAATCAATCACAGGGTCAGTAACCTCGTAAGACTAGCGGACGCAGAGGCTCTGCTGTACCTTTCCGATGTTAGTACCGATCGGGAATGGAAGGGTTGCGATTGGGTACCCAGGTTGCAGCAAACTGCAGGGACAATCGCAACGTTTTCTCCAAACTCTCGCGGTATGTGCGAGTGAGCGATCTCCAAACGATCAACTGGCACAGATGCAAAAGCAAGCAAAGATTTCAGACCATGATCTATGAATGACCGGGTCAGAAGTGGGGTGTCCACTCGCTTTGGCATTCGGTTGCATGCAACCTCTGCCAAAGAGGGGCATCTGTAGACACCCCACCTTCGGCTACACTGTTGGTAGAGATAGCTGGTTGAACGGAGGACCATACCCCCAAATCCCAAGTCCAAACTCAGCCAAACTCACCCTTGTAAGCCCCATTCCATAGCCCAGTTCAAGCCTGAACCCAGTCAACCCAGTCCTAAACACCACCCAGAAAAACCCCCCATAAAAAAGGCCAGTCAAAAAATCCCCAAAAAAAGTCAAACTCACTGAGTCAACTCGCTGAGTTAACCTGCTGAGTCAACCCGTCGAGTCAACCCGTCGAGTCAAAACACCGAGTCAACCCGTCGAGTCGAACCACCGAGTCGACCCGCTGAGTCAACTCACTGAGTCGACCAGCGAGTCCAACAGCAGCCCCGAGGGAGCGACCGTACTCGCTGGAAACCGAGGAACGGCCGTACGGGCGGCCCATGGCAGGCCGCCCGGACAAAATTACGACTTCTGCCACTCTCTGCTGCTATAAATACCCCCCTCCCCTTCTCATTTCAACAATCAATTCGAAGCCCTTCGAGTCCAGAGAGAGTCTATCCTTTCGAGTGCCCTTAGCCCATTTTTCCACCAAGGAGAGCCCGAGTGAGGAGAGTCTAGCCCTGGTCCAGCCCAGCCTGACCACTGGTCCAAGCCTCCCAAGCCATCCAAGTCTTGATCCAACCACTCGAAGCCAACCCTTGCGACACCTCCGTCCACCCAGCTACTCATTTTCCAGCATCATCTCATTTGCATCTAGCATAAGTGTAACATTTACTTTCCTTCCAACCCCCCTGCTTCACTACAAGCACCTTGATTACTCAAGCACACATGCATATGTCTTTATATTAAGCACCTGTCAGTTCGAGCGTATGCTCTGGGCTTGCCCGTTGTTGGAACCTGCCCATCAGAAACTCTTATTGTTCAGACCTGCATTCATGCTTCACCATAAAACACATTGATCATTCAAGCACACTGCATACGTCTTATATTAAGCACCTGTCAGTTCGAGCGTACGCTCTGGGCTTGCCCGTTGTTGGAACCTGCCCATCAGAAACTCTTACTGTTCAGACCCGCATTCATGCATCATGTCATTCATGAGAATATACGAGGATTAAACTAGACTTTCAAGTATTCGATCGATTCTGTGAAGTAGAGACCGTACTTCGGTACGGGCAGTGTGTGGGGTGCTTAACCTCTTCCCACCCTGTAACCGTGATCCCTTACCTTGAATCTCTGGCCGCAGATCAACAGGAGTCATTTTAGAGGAAGGAATCTTCGGATTCTCTTCTCTAACGTTTCTACGGGGTCTAGCCGACTGTAGATTCGAAGTAACTGGCTAGTGGCGACTCTGGTCTTATATAAACTCATTTAAACATATCCAGCTTAACACGACAACCAAACGAAGCCCTCGAGAACGAGGCAAGCCAGTGGCACAAACGGCGATTTCGCACTCACGCACCTCTTCTTCTTCTTCTTCCGAAAGGAAAGGGAGAACGACGTCGTGTGGGAGCGCGGGAAAATCGGCGAGGGTCCACAGTGTGCCACTCGATGGACGGTATTGATTTCGTGCACATGTAGTCATTGTTAGAGTCCCTTGATATACATTGATACACCACCCTCTCCCAGCTCGAGCTTCTAGAGAAAATTGTTGTTTAACATGATATCAAAGTGGAAGGTCATGTAACAAATATGCCATTGTAATATATTTTCCCACGGAGTCATGCACTAAAACTAATATTGGAACACAAATTAGGCAGGCTGTCAAACCTATATAACAAAAAATGGATGGTCAGGAAACATGACATCCAACACCAAAAGCTCAACACACATGTGGCTGGCTTGATAATTGTACTATCTCAATTTTTGGCATATGGCATGTTCATAGTGGGCTCTACCTAATGAATGTCCAGGATCTGTACACATGTTGTATGCACGGTTCCCTGACATTTAGTTGACCCCCTCTGTTGCTCACAATCGGAGAATTTTCCCTTTGTAAACCTCACTTTTAACCTAACTACTAAAATAAATTCCCCTAAACTTTAGTTTCCATTTCTAAACTTATGGGCTTTTTCAGACAAAACTGCCCCATGTTTTTTATTTCTATTCATTTTCAACCCAAAAACCCATGCTCTTCATTCTCCTCTTCGGTTACACCAAAAAACCTAAAAAAACCCATCTTTTCTACGTTTTTCTCTTCGGCTAAACCTAAAAATCCATTTTCTCTTAATTTTTTCTCTTCGACTAAATAAAAAAAACTCTCAAAATCCACCTCTTCGCATTTCTTCCTGAAAAAAAACCCATTTTCCTCTTCTTCTTTTCCAAAAAATCGAATCTTCTTCTTCGTTTTTCGTTTTGAATAGTGAATGGTGAATGGTCAAGGATATTTGAATGGTGAATGGTGAAACCTCTCAATGAAGGATGTAATCTGTGAAAAAAGGTAAATTTCACCGTATGGTGAAGTTGACCGAATTTTGCATTAAATGACGGACTTTCGCTGTCATTTTTTGCTTATTCAGTGCAAAATGTTCAGTTACATTATAACATGTTCGGTGAATGTCACTAAACACAGTTATTTGACCGAACATTTGGTCAAATTTACCACTTGTTCGGTGAAATTGAACGATTCCATTCAATTCATATATCTGTTGTTTTAAGACGGCCTTTGGCCGACGTTTTTCGCTTTTTCAACGTAGTTAACCGAATATTCGGTCAAATTATAACGTTTTCAGTGAATTCACCTAACATAGAGTTATTTGACCGACCATTCAGTCAAATGTACAATGTGCTCGGTGGAATTGACCGATTTCATTCAAGTTCATATATCTGTCATTTTGTGGCAGACTATGGTCGTCGTTTGTTTTCTTGTTCACCGTATTTTACCGAATATTCGGTCAATATTATAACGTGTTCAGTGAATTTCACTGAACACAATTATTTGACCAAACTTTCGGTCATATTTCATAGATCGGTCAATTTATGACGAACTATGGCCTTTTTTTTCTTACTGTTTGGCGCATTTATCAGAAGAACGAAGATGAGATTTTTTTAGAAAGAAAAACAAAGAAGAAAATGAGTTTTTGAAGGAAGAAAATTGAAGAAAAAGTTGGGTTTTCGGGAAGAAAAGAGATAGGATTTTTCAACAAGAAAAATAAAGAAGATGGGTTTTTTAGGCAAAAACGAAGAAAAAGATGGGTGTTGGGGGACATTTCTGTCCAAAAAAAAGTCCATAAGTTTAGATTTAGAAACTTAAGTTTTAGGAGGTTTACTTATGCTACTAGGTGAAAACTAAGGTTTATAGAGGGAAATTTCTCTCACAATCGACATGTTTTAATTAGAAATGATTAGATGGGCTAAGTTTGTGGAAAACCCTCTCATGCACCTAGTTGCATTTGATTAATTGTCATCCGCCATATTTGGACTGTCCATCGGGTTCAGTCCACATTTTATCCATACTCCATAAAACTCGAATCAATCTTGTCCATCCATTTTTGTATGGACAAGATTGATTAGATGGGCTGAGTTTGTTGGTACTAAGCGTCTGCAATTGCACATATTTCTGCAATCAATCTTGTCCATCCATTTATGTATGCCACTGACTTTACATTTTTCATTCTTCAGATCAGGATGATTTTTTCAAGAAAGCCTAGGGAAGAGGGGACCCGATCAACGGACAGTCTAGATAGACAATGTGAGGTGAATGAGTCCAAATGTAACTCGGTGCATGGTATAATTAATATACACAGCCCACTGTATCATTTCTATTCAAAAACTAAAACGTCTGACAACGATGATTAAAAGAAAATTACGGTTCAGCGCGAAAAGAAAAACGATACTGCATAGATGGAGATCCCTAATTAGATTCTGCCGCCCCAACCCTAGTGGATGTTGGGAATAGGGGCACCGACAACAGAAGCGGAAGACAAACAACACCACAGCAGAATATATGATTAAACGAGAAACACCATGTAATCAAACTACATAAGCATTCAACCACAAGAGATAATTCAATTTTACATGGAAAAACCCCTCAACGGGTAAAAAACCACGGCACAAAGTGATCCACTATGATTAACAGAAGATTACAGAGATTGACGACCCACAGGCAAGGAAAATAGAGGAAACCCAGGCTCTCTCTCTCTCTCTCTCTCCCAAAACACTCTCCCCTCTTCCTAATGCGATTAGGAAACTTTGGACACCTTAGGATTTCATCTAAGTTCGGATACATGCCATATACATAGTAAGAATCCTGAAAATAAAAGCATCTTATGCACAAACCCGTAACTGCGCTTAAGAAATTGCGTACACATCCGACCAGTCGCTCGACCAGTCAGAGCTTGCACAAAAACAGTCCAGAGAAAAATCACATAGAAATCGTACATCTGCCTCAGCTTAGACATGTCGCCCAATCGGTCTATGCCCCCTATAGACCTATTGGTTGACCGGTCTAAGCCACATGTAGACCTGTCACCAAATAGGTCTAGGGTGAGAGAAAACAGTCCAACAGCCTCCTGTGCATCTGGGCCAAACAGCCAGACCGATCGCCCGACTGGTCTGAGCACCCAAATCGTGCACTTCTTTGAAGGCTCTCCAACAATCTCCACCGAGGCTTCAAACGTCGAATCAAACCATCATCTATTTGTCATCTCATCTTCATCATAGCTTCACCACTTCTCGTGCCTCCATCAACAATAACCTTGCATTTTCACACCTTTTTCGCTCTTCTCATGTGGCCCTTGGGCACTCGCCATATACGAGCAACCGTGGATCTCGTTGCTGATCCCGCAGATTCACCGTGAATTGTGTTCCCAATCAACTTGTAAAGATAGCCACACCTTCGTGCCTTCATACACATGAATGACCCCTTCATCACTTCACAACAATGATCCTGGCCGATGAACACATACCCTTTCACCTCGAGTGCACCAAGAGAAATCACATTCTTCTTCATCTTGGGGACATACTTCACATCTTCCAGGACTCGTTTAATCCCATCGAATATCCTGATGTGCACCATACCAATACCTATCACCTTATGAGCGTAGCCATCACCCACAAACACCGATTCACCATCATACTCCCTGTATGTCGTGAATGAACTCCGGTCAGGACAAACATGACATGAAACCCCTAAATCTAGGATCCATTCTCTACCATGAGATCCCTTGCCAGATACTGTCAGAACTTCACAAAGATCGCCACCGTCCTCTACAGTATTAGCTCCCTCTCTAGAAAAATTTTCATACCTTTTTGCTTCAATTTTTTATTCTGACAATCCCCTCTCATGTGGCCTTCTTGACCACAACTCCAGCATTTCACCATAGCTTTCCCTTTGCCCTTGGCCTTAGATCCCGATTTTGAATATCCTCCACCATACTCAAAATTTCTTCCCCTCATAATCAGTGCCTTTGAGGAAGAACGAGAACCCACGTCACCGCTTTTCTTTCTCATCGCCTTCAACTGGAGGGCTGATCTAGCAGTCTCGACGTTGATGGTATCCCTCCCTGCGCACACAGAGTCTCTGAATGGCTCATATGAATCTGGAAGAGAATTCAACATGATGCATGTAAGAACCCGAAGTCATATAAGTCATTACATACACTTGTGAGCACATAAACCCAGGACTTGTAGGGTATAAACACACCATAGTATTCGTCTTTTAGCCTAGTGGGTTTGCTTGAATTTCGAGGACGAAATTTTGTGTAAGGGTGGTAGAATGTAATACCCTGAAAATTTGGTCGCACGAGTAAGTACACAAGTGCATGTTCGCATGTGAGAAATTAAATTATAAGCCGTGTTGTTCACACGCATACACACACGTATATATTTTTATACGTATCCAGACAACTTTTTAGGCTTCTGAAAAACTTAGTGTACTTAGTTAAGTCGATAGACCGACCGTTAGAATAATCTGTCGTTACTAGACTAGAATATCTAACCGTCCACTTCAATTTCGAACTACGCGATCAACATAAATCCGCTGTACGATCTCCACATCGTCATGTACACATATCTGTCCGTAAATCTGACCCGTACATCATGTCCGTCACAAGGCATATGCTTAGACCAGTGATTTCTAGACCCTATGAACCTGCTCGGGTGTGTTTGTAACACCCTAAGATTTTAGAATAATTTAAATTATAATTTAGTTAATTATTTAATAATTTAAATAAATTGAAATATTGATAAATTAATAATAAATCATCTGTAGGGAATTACTATATGGTCTATTTATTAAAGGTGCTTATAATAAACCCTAGAACAACATGGAAGTGATAGATTTTACAAAACTCGTAAATTTATGATAATTACAAAAATGCCATTAGTTAAACTTAAGTTATACCACCTTTTTAAGTTTTATGATTTCTGAAAATCATTTTCACACGAAACTCTATATACTAGTTCTAGGACACGATCTAACCATACACGTCAAATTTTAACCCTCCGATCATCCTACAAATGCCCTAATCAGAAATTGAGCCATAAGTGGGCCACTGTAACTCAGATCTGTCTCATCTTCCTCGTTGACGGCTAAAAATTCGTCGCCATCCTGATGGACGGAGGGAATGATCTCTTTCCATGGAGGGTGGACCCCACCAGTCAAAGGTATGCATATAATCTTAATACGTGCGTTGCTCGTAACAAAAAAAAAGAGAAAAAAGAAGAAACTTACGTCCTTCTTCTCCCTGGACGCTGCCGCTGCCGCTGCCGCCATTCATGGTGCACACCGTCTTTACGGTGGGCCCCAGATGTCCAATCCAAGCTGTTCATCAGCTTCCTACGGTGTGTGGTTCTAGTCCGTTCAAATCCCCTAATCAACCATCACTCATGTGGCCCGCACCAAATCACCGTCCGAAGCCAAAGATGATCAAGATCCGCTGATCCACTCCGCATGATCAGTCCAAACTTCACCCAGAGAATCGTGTGGACCCCACCTACATTCCCAACGGCTCCAATGCGCAAGAACTTTCCAACATAAGCAGTTTACTTCTCCAACTTGGATTGAATCTAAGATTTCTTCCGCATCGACCCGACACTATAGATAGCATAAGAAACCTTTAAAAGACTTATTTTGCAAGACTGTTAGCTCTATAAAGGAGGGTCTTAATCTAAGGAAACACTACATCATCCGAAGAGAGAGAGAGAGAGAGAGAGAGAGAGAGAGAGAGAGAGAGAGCGTGGGGAGAGAGTAATTCTGCTACTGCTGTTGCTGGATCCTCTTCTAGAGGAAGAAAGAGAAGAAGAAGAAGAAGAAGAAGAAGAAGAAGAAGGAGAAAAGAAGAAAGAGAAAGAAGGAAGAAGGAAGAAGGAAGAAGAAAAAGAGAAGAAGAAAGAACAAAAAGAAGGAGAAAGAAAGAAGAAAGAAGAAGAAGAAGAAGAAGGAAGAAGAAATAAAGAAAGAAAGAGAGAGAAAGAAGAAGGAAGGAAGAGGAAAGAAATATGTTGGGGTCCCAAAAGTAAGGATCTTCGAAACAATGATTCCGAGTGTCCAAATCATCACTTGGTTAGATTTAGGGCCAGTGCATCGGAAATCGCGTCAAAAAATGCAACACGCATCAGACTTAACCAAAAAAGTGGGAAATTGGGCCAGTAGTGGACCCCACCGATCATCATGATCAGAACTCTCCAAATTTGGAAGGGTGACCTCGATTATGAAGAAATAGAGCCAGTGCATCGACATTCATCGCAAAGCGGGCCCCACAAGCCCTTTGTTTTGTAAAATCCAATTTCCCAAAAACACGAGCACGTCGGTGCATCGAGAAAACCCATAGCCAGCGCATCGTGAAATTCAGTCATTTTCAAAAAATGAATTTTAGGACGCACTGCCTCCAGCGCGTCCAGAAATTCGTCCAGCGCATCAAGAAATTCGGACAGTTTCACGAAGTGAATTCCAGGACGCACTGACCCTCAGTGCGTCAAGAAATTCACCCAGCGCATCAAGAAATGCAGGCAGTTTTACGGGATGAATTTCAGGACGCACTGCCCTCAGCGCATCTAGTAATTCAGGAATTTCAGGACGCACAATCAGGCACTTTCAGCAATTTCAGGACGCACTGACGGCCAGTGCTCCCTAAAAATCAGGATCCCAACTAAGACATTTTTAGGCGGGCCGAGTGATTTTCTCGACGCGCCGGCATGTTTTCTCGACGCGCTACACGTGTCGGCTTCCTATTGGCTGACTTAGGCTATAAATACCCCTCCCACCACCTCATTTGCACGATTCAGAGAGAGAGAGAGCCGAACCTCTTCGCCGGAAAACCTTTTTCGGATCGCCTGAACCCTTTTCCGATCGCCGGAACCCCTCGCCGGAAATCGCACCTCCGACCATAACAGGTCCGGAGATGAAAGAACTTAAGTCATCATTTTTGGACGCACTGGCCCCAACGCATCACAAAAATAATCCAGCGCATCAAGAAAAACCCTCGGCGGATCAAATAAATCAACATCTTAAAACTCATCATTTTTGGACGCACAGGCCCCATCTCATCACAAAAATGATCCAGCGCATCAGGAAAAACCCTCGGCGGATCAAATAAATCAACATCTTAAAACTCATCATTTTTTGACGCACTGGCCCTAACGCATCACGAAATAGGCCAGTGGATCAGAAAAATGAACATTCCTAAACGAAGTTCTTTTCGGATGCACTGGCCCCAGCGCGTTAGAAAAATAGCCTAGCGCATCATGAAAATAGATAATTTCTAACAATCATTTTTAGACGCACTGGCCCCAGCGCATCAGTAAAATCAAGCCAGCGGATCGCAAAAATCAGCACTTTGAGCGTTCATTCTAGCACCCTTAAATCTTCATTTTATAACGTTTTCAAGCCCCGTTTGGGCCTATTTTGGGTATTTCGAGTGTTCCGGACGCAACGGAGCGGTCAAATGACTCATCCAGGCTGCCCAGTGAGCAGAATGCAAACCTTCAGAGTTCGATTCGACTCAACGAGACGAATGAAGCAATTCTCCCGAAAAGAGGCCGCCAGCGCCTAGAACCATACTGATGCATCATCATTACATGTACTATCCTAATATGACTCGGATTCAGGCCCGGACTAAGCAAAGGGGATTATGGTTAACACGGTAAACCACATCAGGAGAGTTCTAAACTATCACACACAATTTGTTAAAGACTGACACTTCAAGAACAGTCGATGCCCTACCCATCCAAACGGCATCCGCTGGTTGAGCTGCTCAGGTACACACAACTGTGGAATGGACTTCCCGAGGTCACCTGTCCATTCATTGACAAGCGCGGGCCCAGAGTCGTCCTTCCCGGCCATAAACCCTGACAGTCTCAACCCGAATCTCCGGTCAAAACATGGGACATAGACATCCGACTCGTACAAAGATGGATCAGTCCATAACAAAACACAACAAATACAGGTCTCCGCGACCATACAAACACAGGTTTCTACGACCACACAAACACAGGTCTCCACGACCATGAACTCTGAGACCATAGTCCCCACTGACTAATCTTTTGCCTTTTAATCAAAGGTCATCGACCATTCGATGTAATTAAGGGCTCGTGCCAGATCACGGCCTGGAATGTACATGATCTCAGGATCTCTGGAATAAAATTCGCTTTGCGATATCTCTTCTCTTGTGTATTTCTGTGAATGTTTGCGATTGTCTATGAATGTTTCTATACTCGGAACCCCAGAACAACAAAACACCAGAAAACTGCGCCCGAGCATTTTTCTAGTTCTAACAAACTGGCGACTCTGCTGGGGACCGAACTATACCAGAATCCCTGGTTATATCTGAATATAGGAACACTCTAAGATCAATTACTTACAAACACAAATCTACGCATAGGAAGGCTACCGCGAGGCGTAATGTTTCGGCGCCCTTCGGGCATCAAACTGGCGACTCTCAACGGGAACGTTCTTCCCTTCATCTTTAAGACAATAGACATTTAAAAAGGTTTTCGAACCCACAAATTTCCACAACTACATGTATTTGTCTCCGTCTTGCTTATTTTTGTCGGTTTATGCACCGCGATCGATGAGCTCATACTCCCGACCGCACTTGTGAACTGTTCTAACGATTTTTATGACATAACAGAACTAGATACTAGGACAGACAGAATAAATGGCATGCTCAACAAACAGTTTGTGCACCTTCCTTGCCACCGGAGGCTTCAGCTTCCCTCGCTTCATCCCGACCACGACAACTGCTTCTAATTCAGGATGGCAGTTGGTCGAAACGCGCCGACAGAAGAAAGAGCAGAAGAAAGCAGCCAGCTTAGCAGCATATAAGAAGGTGAATGTTGCAAGACCTCGCCCTGTGACCAAGAGACAATGGCAGCCAAAACAAGGGCAGAAGATCCCCATCAGTAGTCAGGTCGCGTTAGCCAGGTCTCCAGTGCCGGCGATGACGGTCGAACAGTTTCCGCCACTATCCAAGACCACCTGTGTTACGCATAAATCGACCAAAACCGCACTTGTGAAGAGCCCCAAGCCCGTGACAGTTCTCGACCCAAGACAAGGGCAGTTTCAGAAGGCCCAACCAGTGCTGATCGCAATGGTTCAAGTAGCAGAGACGGAAGAGGGATCGTATGAAGCGGAAGAATTGCCTACAGTCCAAGATCAGATCGACAGATTAGTTCAGGCCAATCGGGAAATGAATGAATGAATGAGAATAATTCAGGAAGTGTTGACCACTTTGATAGCTCAGAGCGCTACCAGAAGTCTCGTACCACCTACGCGCCCATTAGCCGAAGAATCTCAAGGGGCGGCTGAAGGGCCAGCTAGTGCCGAACCACTTACCCAGGCCAGGAGAGTTCCAGCGGAACGAATAACAGTCCCGACTGCGCAAATGACGAGAGAGTAACTGTCGCAAACGATTACAAGTCTCATGCGGCAAGAAAAGGAGAAGGAAAGAGGAACGGGTATAAATTTCAGGTCCCATACCCGCTGGAGATAGAAGAAATACCATTTTCGGTCAACTTCAGATGTCCGAATTTTGAAAAATTTGACGGTAGGGGGTCGCCAGAGGAGCATATCACTCACTTCCTCACGGCGTTGGGAAATTGGTCGACCGTCCCACAGTACTGTATGTGGTTATTTGGGTCAACGTTGACAGGGCAAGCTTTTCAATGGTATATGTCGCTACCAGCCGGATCAGTGAAGTCGTGGGAGCAGATGCGAGACAGTTTTATCTCAAAATTCTTCTCTATAGAAAGAGAAACATCAGTGACAGATCTGGCCTTGATCAGACAAAGACAGGGCGAACCCGTGGAGAGGTTCATGGACTGATGGGGGACGATAGCCGCTCGATGTCAAGAGTTACCCAGCGAGAAAGAACAGATAAAGATGTGTATGCGAGCCCTGGACCCAATGATATCATACGGGCTATCGGGGAATAGTTTTCACTCCTTCTGGGAACTGGCCACCAAAGCACACTTGGTAGAAGAAGCCGCAGCACGAGTGAACCTCAGGCCCGAATGGCAAAGAAGAGAAGGGGTAAGGATTGCAGAAACACACAATATAAACAAAGGCAAAGGTATAATAGATCGGAAGCGGCCCGCCATGGATTCAAAGACGGACATGAAAGCAACACCTACCCAAGACAGAGGCAAGAGGCCTTAAGTTTCTCAAAGAATAACAATAGCCGAGAGAGAAAGAGCCAACGGACCGTACACCTTCGACATGGCCGATCTGATCCCCATCATGGAACGAGTAGTGGAAGAAAATGTAATCCGCTTACCAGAACCGATTCGGCCCCACGAAGTTGGGAAGGTAAATGATCCCCGGTATTGTAAATACCATCGGTGTCTGAGCCACAAGACAGAAGACTGTTTTAGTCTAAAGGGAATAATACAGGGGTTGATCAACCAAGGGGTGATCAGTATGAAGTCACCAGAAACGACAAAAAAGGAAACATCGGGGGTAGTTTCAGCCTTCCCCTCAGACGAAAGCATCCAATTGCACGTCCCGTTCCTTGAACCTGAAGAACCCTGGACTTTGGTTAGCAGCCGGAAGAGGCTCGAGAATCGAAGAAGACTCCTCAACCGCAAGAGGAAAGTGACGAGAAAGAAGGATAGCCAAGAGAAGAGCCGACTTATAGAGGCTCAGGTACATTGTGCAATGGTATCATTCACAGAACAGCCATCAACGGGAGAGACATTGCGGGCAGGTAGAGAAGAAGTCAATGCCGTCATCCTCTGATCCGGAAGGCAAATGCCGGAACGCGTTCGGTCAGAACCAGTCGACCCGATGCAAGAAGATGGAAACCCGGATATACCCTCAACAAGGCCCCAGGGGCAGAAGTTGAAAGAAAAAGTTGTTGAGACCACGTCCAGTCGGTCGGCGCCAAGGCAAGGGGTAGCACCAGTAGCATATGATGTCGTGTCACACCTGCGAAAGGTCCCGGCTCGCTTGAGCATATACAATGCCTTGTGCCTCTTAAAGGTGTATAGGGAGATGTTGATCAACGCACTACTAGACAGTGAAGTCAGAGAAGTGATGATGACAGAAATCGAAACAGAAATGAACGATCCAGATAAGTTTTGGGAAGGAAATGCACCGATTCAGCAAGCAATGCAGATAGATCACCCCTCTGTAATCACATTCTCTGAAGAAGACCGCACGATTGAAGCAACAGACCACAACTGTCTGTTGATGGTCACAGGAACGATTAGAGATACGAAAATTAAGCGATGCATGCTTGACGATGGGTCCGCGGTGAACATCATGTCGTTGAAGACACTACAGAAGTTGGGTTATAGACCATCAGCCCTGCGTCCCAGCACTATGGTTATTCAAGGGTTCAATCAAGACAGCTAGCGCACTCTAGGGTCGATCACTGTGATGCTAGAAATTGAAGAGCTGAAGACGAAAGTAACATGCCAAGTAATCGACACAGTAACAACGTATAATCTTCTGCTAGGGAGGCCGTGGCTCCATCAGAATCGCGTCGTTCCCTCAACCTATCATCAGTGCTTCAAATACAACACAGAGGGAGTTCAGTACGGAGTGGCAGCAGACCCAAAGCCATATACAATTGCAGAATCATTCTTGGCCGATGCCCGGTACTATGACTTGGTCGACGAAAGAGAGGTCACAAAGAAGCCCGACGTAACTCAGAAAGGGCAAGGGGTAAAACCTAAGGTCAACAAGTTTGAACAGAGAAGCAAGCCTCAGTCCATTACTCAGAAAGAAACCGCAAGTCAGTCAACTGAAGAACCTCAAGGGACTACCAAGAAATTCTATATAATCCCGAAGCACTTGCGACAATCAGGGCAGTCCGTCCTAGAGATGATATCGAACCAGCACATGAGTGTGCTCAAATCTAACTTCAACATGCCAATACCGAAAATAGGAAGAGTTAAACCTTTCTCGAGAGCTCCTAGCCAGTTTGTGGTACCATCAAGTGCCAATACGAAGAAAGAAATCAAATTTTATTCAGTGGCGAATGAACCCGCACAGTCCAAGGACGAGGCCGAAAAATCACTCCGTTTACCTCAACCAATAGAAGAGGAAACATACAGTGAAGCTAGCCATAACATCATGAAGAATATGGGCTTCTGTTACTCGGAATTAGCCTCGAATGGTAGAATGTTAGCCCCATTCGAAGAAAACACCGAAACTTACCAAGGAAGAGAAGGGTTAGGGGCGAAGATGAAGGTTAGACATGTCAACATGGTGATAATCAGTTCCACAGAAGAGGCGCAGTCGCAAGAGGTAGTCGACATCATTCAACCCAGCGCCGCACCTGCACAGATAGAAGACGGGGGACAGCCCACGATAGATGAGCTTGAAGAAATAAATCTGGGAACCCCAGAGGACCCTAGAAATACATATCTGAGTAAAAATGTCCCAGAAGAGGAGAAAGAGAAATACATCCAACTGTTGAAAGAGAACAAGGACGTGTTCGCTTGGACATACTCAGAAATGCCAGGGCTTAGTCCAGCAATTGCGATGCACAAGTTGGGCATCCTGAAAGGGAAGAAGAAGTCGAAAAGTTAATCCAAGCCGGGTTCATCCGAGAGGTCAAATACCCGTGATGGATCTCAAACATTGTGCCGGTTAAGAAAAAGAGCAGTCAAATCCGAATCTGTGTAGACTTTCGGAACCTCGATGAAACATGCCCTAAGGATGATTTCCCACTGCCTATCCCAGAACTACTGATCGACAGCACGACAGGGTACGCGGTGATGTCCTTTATGGACGGTTACTCGGGGTATAATCAGATTCGTATGGCCCTAGAGGATGAGGAATCGACAGCATTCCGTACAACGTTGGGTATATACTGTTACCGCGTGATGCCGTTTGGGTTAAAAAATGCACGGGCAACATATCAGCATGCGATGCAAGTAATCTTCCAGGACATGATGCATAAGCATGTCGAATGTTATGTAGACGATCTGGTAGTAAGATCGACCGAGCATGAATAGCATAGAGAGCATCTACGGAAAGTGTTCCAAAGACTGAGAAAGAAAAGCCTCCGTATGAATCCGTTGAAGTGCGCATTCGGGGTTTCCTCTGGTAAGTTTTTAGGATTTCTTATCAGACACCGAGGCATAGAAATCGACCCAACGAAGATTAAGGCGATCAGGGAAATGCCACCTCCGAAGAATCTCAAAGAGCTGAAGAGCTTCCAAGGCCGAGTCGCGTACCTAAGAAGGTTCATCTCGAACTTATCCGGTCGTTGTCAACCATTCTCGCGCCTCAACAAGAAAGGGGTACAGTTTGAGTGGGATGACGCTTTCCAGAAAGCGTTCGACTCTCTGAAAGACTTACTCAAAAAATCTCCAGTCCTTGCAGCACCGATCAAAGGGGAGCCACTAATCCTCTACATTGTCATCGGCGAAAATTCACTTGGAGCCCTCTTAGCCCAGAAGAACGAAGAAGGAAAGGAAAGCGCACTCTATTACCTTAACTGCACGCTAGTGGGAGCTGAGTTTAACTACTCAGCGATCGAAAAAATCTGTCTGGCACTGATCTTTGCTGTCAAAAAGCTTAGACATTACTGTCTCTCTCACCAGATAACGTTGATATCCAAAGCGGATCCCCTCAAATTTCTCATGAACAGACCCATGTTGTCTGAGCGGCTGGCCAAGTGGGCCCTGCTCTTGTCAGAATTCGACTTGACATACATGCCGGCTCGGGCAGTCAAAGGGCAAGCGATTGCAGACTTCCTTACCGCACATCCAGTACCGAGCGGTGAAGAAATAGAATATGACCTCCCGGACGATCAGGTTATGATGATTAATGAAGCACGCCATTGGGAGATGTATTTCGACGGCGCAGCCAGAGCGGTAGGGTCAGGGGCAGGAGTTATGTTCATCAGTCCGCAAGGAGACTTGTTACCTTATTCATTCATGTTAGTCCCGGCATGCACCAACAACGAAGCAGAGTACCAGGCTCTTATCATCGGGTTACAGTTAGCCCTGGAAATGCAGATCAAGGAAATATGTATCTATGGTGACTCTAGGCTTGTCATCAGACAACTGACGACAGAGTACGAAGTTCGCAAACCCGAGTTATCGCCCTATTGCCACCAAGCGCAGTCCATGTTCGATCAGTTTCAGAACAACAGTATCTCGCATATACCAAGGCAGGAGAATGTACAAGCAGATGCACTCGCCAGTTTAGCCGCTGCTTTGGCTAACCCTGGAGGCAGCCCACTTCAGGTAACAATTGAAGAAAGAAGAATCCTGGCGACAACTGCGTTGCGCAATGGAGAATTGAGTGCCAATCCCATTTGCTGCTTCGAGATCACAGAGGAAGATGATTGGAGAAAATCATTCATTGATTATCTGAAGTACGGATTTCTGCCGGAAGATCCCAAAATGCGCACACAAATCAGAAGACGCGCCAATTCATTCGTACTCCAGAATGATGTGCTTTACAAATGATCATATGAGGGAGTACTGCTGCGATGTCTAAACCAAGAAGAAGCACGTGACACTTTGAAAGAAGCTCACGGAGGAGAATGCGGTGCTCACCAGGGAGGGAAGAATTTACATCATCGTGTGCGACACATGGGTTACTACTAGCCTGATATGGCAAAAGACGCAATAGAATACGTAAAGAAGTGTCACCAGTGTTAAGTCCATGCCGATATCATACATTCACCACCGGAAGAATTGCATCAGTCGGTAATGTCCTGGCCTTTTGCAGCCTGGGGCATGGACGTGATCGGGCCGATTAGTCCACCATCTTCTCAGGGGCATCAGTACATCCTTGCAGCGACCGACTATTTCTCCAAATGGGTTGAGGCAGTCGCCCTGAGAAACGTGAAAGCTAGACATGTCGAAGGTTTCATTCGTCACACTATATTATACCGACATGGTATCCCCGAGAGAATCACCACGGACAACGGGACACCCTTCAAGAACGCTACTATTGATAAGCTGTGCGCAAAATTTAAGATCAAGCATTGCTATTCATCGCCATATTATCCTCCTGCGAACGGACTGGCCGAGGCATTCAACAAGACTATCATGAAGATTTTGAAAAAGACAGTAGCAGAAAATAAGAAGGACTAGGACAAACGATTGCCCGAGGCACTATGGGCATACCGGACTACACACCGTACGGCCACTCGGGCTACACCCTACTCACTGGTGTACGGTACGGAAGCTGTGATCCCTATGGAAATACAAGTTGAGTCACTACGGGTCGCTCTCCGACACTCCCTGACAACCGAGCATAATGCCAAGAGCTGGATGATCGAACTCGATGATTTAGATGAAAAGAGGCTCGCCGCCCAACAAAGGCTCGAAATGTATCAAAAGCAAATTTCCGCTGCGTGTCAGGGGTAGATCATTCAAGAAAGGTGATCTCGTGCTAATGATGAAACGTCCGGCATCGACCCAAGGACTGAAAAATAAATTTGACCCAAAATGGGATCCCGTCTGCATTATCGATGAAGTATATTCCAACGAAGCCTATCGAGTAATAGATTCCAAAGGGCAGGGCATCAGTTCGTTGGTGAATGGTAGGTTCTTGAAAAGATATTACACTTAACAAGAGGCTTGTCGTTACAAGTTATAAACACCCCAGTAGAGGGAAAAGTGTAATAAAGTAGATACCAAAAGAAAGGATACCATACAATGACTAAACTAAAATGTTAATCGTCTGTTTTTTGCTTGCACAGGTATCGGAGAAGCCAATAAGACTCAGGACACGTCGAGCATGGCACCCCATTCTTTCCAAGGACATCCGAAATTGGATAAGCCCTGAACCAAGACCTGGTTAAGTCTTTGTTCCCATAAGCATGGGTTTAAGTCCTAACAGGGGGACGTTCCTTTCCGAAAGGCCCAATCTATTTGCATTCGAATTCAAATAAAACAACAAGCAGGCTAAAAGCACAATATAAATTCAAGACTGCAATAGTATACATATTGTTACAAATATCCACTACAACATACTCTAACGTGTTTCAAATTACAAGTGAAGATTATTACAGTTCAACTATCTAAAGTCTTCAAACATTGTTCTAATAAGTTGACTGCAGATTCTTCGATCGCCTTCTGTCTCGCCTCAGCCTCAGCTAAGACTTGAGCAGGGTCAGGAGTGTTTTGGAGAGACCGCTTCAGCTCCGTAACTTGTGCCCTCACGGCGTTACATTTCACCTCGCGCTGGTCGATGGAGGACTGCAGGCGTGCCTTCTGACCACTGAACTTCGAGAGTTTGAGATGGACGATAGAATGTTCAGCTCGTAACCGGGCCATCTCATTTTCGATCTCCGCGAGACGTCCGGTGGCCTCTTGGTATTCAGCGTCTACAGCCTGCCAATCCCTCCGTACTGCAGCCACGTCCGCCTCGTGTAACTCAAGTTCCGGAAGAAGGGACCGCAAGTGATCGCGTTTTTCTTCGACAGAAGGGTCAACCTTGAGGTGCCTCGCCTCGTTCACTTGAGCCATCCCATCTTTGAATTGGAACATGTGGCTGACTATCGAAGAGATGTCAATCCCGAGCCACGTGGCGTTAAGCTCCAACGCCTGCAGTGCCTCGTCCAAGATAGACCATTCATCTCCATTCTTCAACGAATCGATGATGTCGGACAGTAAGCTCTTGAGAAGATTCGCTTTGGTCCTTGACAAGTCTCGGAGAGATGAAAGGAATACCTCAGGAAAGACTACAGGAACCGGGATGCTGGCAGGAGCAGTGGCTGGCAAAAGAAATGGTAAAACATTAGCACACTGAAGAAAGAAAAGAAGCAAGCAGAGCAATAAGACAAGTAGTATACCAGCGAGAGTTTCATCACTCGGTGCACCAGTTGAGGCAACGGGTATTGATGAGCTAGGGGCACATCCAGCTACGACTTCCACTGTCGGCTCAGGCAATTTAGGAGAAGGAAGAACAACGAGCTCAGGGGCAGTGACGGCTTGAACTAGTTTAGTGATGAGGGGTACTTCGGCAATAGGCTTTGGTGCGCTAGCGGCATCTGCAGGCATGGTTCCCAGGGAGGGGAGTGCTGCCTCTTCTGTAACAACAATAGGTCTCACCTCAGGAGTGGGGCTAGAGTTCGCTGCAGCCTCGGTATTGACAGGGTCGGCAAGAGGGGGATCTTCAGCTTGTGGCTCACCGTCAATGTCCATAGGGATGGCTCCTATGTCTGCTTCGGGAACAGATCTCTCGTATATTGGCTCGTTACCTTCATCTTCTTCCGTAGGACGATCTCCGCTGAGGCCTGCCTGCGAGCTCATCTCCCCTTCCTCCCTTGGTCCGCTTGCGTCGTCAGTCGGGACGTTGCCGGCAGCCTGGGAGAGTCGACTCTTTGCCTTCTCGGCCCTGTACAGCTTCAACAGGTCCTTTATTTTCTTTCCTCCGTCAGTAACAGGGACGCAATGAGCGGTCTTTACTCGAGGCCCAGAACGCTCAGGAGACAGTTCAGAATCACTATCCCTGGGAACAGAATGTCTGGACAGGCTCGTCCGACTCGCTGGACTCTGACCACAACCTCCCTGACCACCGGTCGGCGGGGTACCTGCTACCACAACATCACCCTCTCCTCCACCCTTGCCATCACCCTCTCCACCCTCTCTGATGATCTCCTCACCAACACCACCTCCTCCATCATTGCCATCACCAATATCATCATCATTATCGTCCCCTCCGTCGTCATCACCGGCATCCTCCTCTCCACCGGCATCCCCCGCCACGTCGGCCTCATCATCATCGTCATCACCGATATCGTAACGCTCTCTCTGTCCCTCTGTCATGGGACCAACGAGTGAGGAATCCGGATTCCCTTGCAGTGTGACCCTTTGCCTATAAGCGACCCACCCTTCAAGCGTGTGCTCGGGTTTCTCATGATCTATTATAACATTCAGAGAGGTCATAAACTTCTGCACGCCCGGAGTAGCCAATTGACGGAGTGGCTCTGCCACATAGCCCAAGCCGTCAGCAGGAGCAGGATCGACGATCGGAGGAGAAACGAAGATAGGGTCGGCCACGTGTCGATTATTTTGGATCAAGGAATATTGGTGAGCCCACCACCTCATCCATCCATATGTGGCGCCAGGGATGTACTCTGTGCCCGAAACAATGAAAGAACAATCCGATCTGGTGAGCAGGAGCTGCCGCCATATCCATTTCCAATGAATCGGTCCCGTGCCATAGGCCCACTGCTCTCTCATCACTGGTTCGAGCGTCTCTGGTACCCCTTGGTCATAACCAAATTGCCTGGCAAACCGGTTCGGGTAGTATCACTCTCTCCAAAACTCAGCACCCTCTCTCAAAGGCAGTGAGCCCGGGCGGATAGATATCAGAAAGCAACGCCCATAGGAGCCAAGGCTCTCATCGTCATCAAGCAATTTAGGATCCTCACTGTTGGTCCCAGAGAAAGGGAAGAAGTCGACGTCATCGTGACGAGCTATCTTTGCCTCGATATTCGCCAAGTTTCCGTTGATCATCTTCCGCTTCTGAAAGGCATGCAACGGAACCGACCCCCTCCGGATGAAGTCTTTGAGTTCTATGCCATAGACCCATGGGAAGTAAACCCCGAGCCATCCCCAGAAGAAGTGCCACCCGCAATAGGAAGAATTCAGTCCAAAGGAAGCCGAGCCCTTGTTGCTAATGACACCGCTAAAGGCCTGATATATAGAGCACAATACCACAGGGGCCAATGCATAACGATGGCCGTTAGCCAGACTCCCTACTACAGCGAAGCAGGAGACTCTCACACTATCTGCCTTCTTAGAGCTCGAAAGGGCCACACAGCATAACCAGTAGGCTAAGAACCCAGCGAGTTTGCAGGTGGGAGATAGCTTGTTCGGCTACGGGAACTTCTTCTTCATCTTAGCCTCCAAAACCAATTTATCTCTGCGGCCTTCATCATACGATGCGTAATTCAAGCTGAGACAGGAGAAAAATCATCAGTAGAAGAAAAGAATGGAACAGGACGTGAAGAGTGCAAGTCAAGTGAAGAAGCTCACTTCAGACCGTGACTGAAGTAAATCAGCTAATCCTCAAAAGGCACTTTGTCTCTGGAGCCTAGGAACTGCGGCAGCTCCGCAAACAATTCATAGCAGGCTTCAGAGTAGAAACCTTCATCGACGCCCTTTTTCTTCTTGGATAGCTCCTCGTCGCTGGGCGTCCATTCATCATAAATTCTGCCGCGGATGGGAAGACCGGCTATCCGATACAAGTCCCAGAGCGATATGCTCATTTCCCCGTACGGCAGGTGGAAGGAGTTTGTAATAGAGCTCCAATGATTCAGGAACCCCTTGTAGACGCACGGTTCTCGATAAAAGTAGCTCGACGTCGCCTGAATGGCCCGCAGGAGACCCACTTGCTTCAAATTCTCTTCATGCTGCTCGACTATTCGGCTGGCCCAAGCTTCATAGCCAGGGTGAGGGCTCAGGTGTCCTCGGGTCCTGAATCCCCCGGTCTGCCAAATTTCCGCGTCAGACAGAGGGCGAAACCTTTGGCGTAAGGTCTCGTAGTAATGTGTCAGAAATGGCAGGTGGGGATCATGGTTTGGCTCCAAAAATATCATGTCCTTCTCCCCAAGGACAGACTACAGTGTACCGTTCTTGGATACAGCGCAGTTGACGAATGTCTCTGGGATGGACGTCCAGGAGTCAACGCTGTAAAATGAATTTGCGCGACACACATCAGATGGCTCGATGCTCGGTAGAGAGTAATATCTCTGAAAGCTCTTAGGAAATCGGATGAATTGCTTTGTGTAGCGGTTACGGATCACAAGAGATGACACCACCAGCTTCGCGGAGGACCAGACAACCCTTATTCTATCAGACTTCGACTTGGCTTGATTCTCCATGTAGACCTGCTTGGCACTTTTTTCAGTCGTCTTCGGGCGACCTCGCTTAGCAGACTGAGTAGGCACAGCTGGGCTCCCTTCACCCTCTTCGGACCCAACAACCTCGTCGGTCCGGAAACCTTGCAAAGGAGCGTACCACGCATCCCATTCTTCTTGAGTGCCCTCATCGGGAGGGGTCGGTAGGGCCTTATTGCAAAGTATCTTCCGCTGCACATTCTTCGGAAGAGTCAAAATGCGTTCATAAAAGTTAAACGTCTTCGGAGGAAGGAACCACTGCGGATTCTCGGCCGATGGCCTAGAAACCTGCTTAGCGGCGGCACGCTTGCGCTTTGACGGAGTTTGGGGTGGACTCGAAGGACCGGCTTGTGAAGGATGGCTGGCCATTATAATCTGCAACGGCATGAAAAAGGCTTAAGTACAGGGCAAAGGGAAAATGAAAGCATAAAATCAATCAAACATTCACAAAATCCAAAGGGATATAAAGCAGGGGGTGAACAAAGTACAAGAGCCAATCCAGGCCACGGCGGAACACATTCGAAACCAATGGAAAAATAAATAAAACCACAACATCCACAACCACAACATCATCATCACGAACACACAAGCGAGGAAAGACAGAAGTAAAGCAGAAAAATATGATTAGCATTCATCAACCATGAGGACAATTCCAAATGTCTAAATTGTTATATCAATCGTTTAAATGATTAGAAATTAACAGTCAATGTAAAATGACTCAAAATTGCGGGGACCCCTCCCCAAAGCCAGAAAGCGAGGATCTCAGTCCTGCATCAGCGGGAGAACTCGAGCCCTCAACTCATCGACTTTCGCCTGGACCTGGGCTTCCTTGAAGATCAAGTCCACTAGGATGGAAATGCATTGTTGCATGAGATCAAAATTCAGGTGCTCGGCATTGGCGTAATTCCTTATAATGGAGACGTCGATTACCAGGTTGTCATGTTCCCGTAGAGCCTCCCTGACCATCCTCCAGATGCCAGCGCGGCGATCCGGATACTCGGCCTCCGCCAATGGGACAAGCCAAGCTAGAAATCACCTACTCTCCCTCTTCTCCTCCTTCAGGGAGCTAAGTCGCTTTGACAGGGATAAGAAAGAAGCGGCCAGAGAAGGCTCCGCCGCCTCGAGGACCGCCAATTCTTCCAAGAGGGAAGAATCGCCGATGAAGCTAGAAATGGCCTCCTTACGCTCATCAGAAATGGAGGCCATCACCGAGACATTCTGGATAGCTCGAAGAATAGGGCGGGAGTCCGCGCCCAGATGGGTCAAGGCTTCGGCCACCTCGTCGCGCCGACCAGCGAGAGATGACTAAGTCTCAAGGTGGTCTAGAGCGTTCAGAAGCCGCCTCATACAATCCCGGGCCGCGCGTAGAGAAGCGCGAGTTATGGCCATTGTCTGCTAAAAAACAAGACGGATGAACCAATGAGGCAGTCCGACAAAAGAAAAGAAGGAAAAAGCACGTAAAGCCACTCGCGTAAAGATAGAAAGGCTAAGAAAAGACATGCAAAGGTACGCTCGAAACATCACTTAAATTCGCCATTAGAATTGCCCCTTAAGCTGATGCGACCAGGAAATCTCCTAAGTGCGTGAGACCCTACGCCTCCCTAGGACAACTGGCACGCATGCGCAAATGCGAAGCAGAGGTATAGGGGCTCACACCCTTTAGAGACACGGCAGATCGCCAGTATAAAGTTCGCAAAAACCCCAGATTCCACCAAGGCCTATGGGCTGGGTGTGTGAGGCTTCACACGCCCCGGTAATGTTCAAAGGCAATCAGGTTGAATATGAGGGTGCGTGAGGCTCCACGCACCCAAAACAACAGCCCCAAATATCATGAGCAATGATCAAATGAACCCGAATGTGAGCGCGTTAAGCCATGATAAGCGTACTTGATTAGGACACCAAAATTGGGCAATTTCTCAAACTCAGAAATCAGTACGCGTCGGCCCTGACACGTTCAACAATTAGGCCAACTTAATAAGTTTGAAAATGTACGTGCGAGATCCAGTATGTGTAACAAATTCAATGAATTTTACCAAGTCCCAAAATCACACGCGCAGAGCACAGCGCGTCGCAAAAATCGCGCAACTTCACAAGCCCAAAAACATGACGCGCCGGCCCCAACGTGTCCAGAAAATGATAGATCCACCAAGTTCGAATTTTCATAAGCGCCACACCTTAGCGCGTCCATCAAATGGGTTTTCCCAGGCACGCGAGTACGCACTGGGGCTGGCGCACCGAAAAAATGCCAAAGTGCAACGCGCTGGACTCAGCGCGTCATGAAATGAGTTTTAACAAAGCACGGGAGGACGCGCTGGCCTTAGCGCGTCAATAAAAAGAGAATTTTGAATTAATCAATACGCTAAGGTTAGCGCGACCATTTAACCCACGCGCAACGCTATGGCGCGTTCAAAGAACTTGAAAGAATCCAAGTCCAATTAAAAGTCGCGCTGTGGGTAGCGCATCGACAAAAAGGCCCGAGTCTGAAATACTCGACGCGCTACCTATTTGTTTGACGCGCTGGCGACAATTGTTCGACGCGCTGGCAATTTCTTCGATGCACTGGCCGAGAGCGCTGGTAGTTGAAAATGAAAGTGAAATGACGAAATGACCTAATTTCCCTATTTATAGTGGGACCCGAAAAATCCAACGCGTCGCCATGGACCGCCGCGCGTCCATCCCAATGCATCGGAGGGGCATCTGTTGGGGTCCCAAAAGTAAAGATCCTCGAAACAATGATTCCGAGTGTCCAAATCATCACTTGGTTGGATTTAGGGCCAGTGCATCGAAAATCGCATCAAAAATCGCATCAAAAATCGCAACACGCATCAGACTTAACCAAAAAAGCGAGAAATTGGGCTAGTAGTGGACCCCACTGGTCATCATGATCAGAACTCTCCAAATTTGGGAGGGTAACCTCGATTATGAAGAAATAGAGCCAGTGCATTGACATTCATCGCAAAGCGGGCCCCACAAGCCCTTCGTTTTGCAAAACCCAATTTCCCAAAAACACGAGTACGTCGGCACATCGAGAAAACCCATAGCCAGCGCATCGTGAAATTTAGTCATTTTCAAAAAATGAATTTTAGGACGCACTGCCTCTAGCGCGTCCAGAAATTCGTCCAGCGCATCAAGAAATTCGGACAGTTTCACGAAGTGAATTCCAAGACGCACTGACCCTCAGCGCGTCAAGAAATTCACCCAGCGCATTAAGAAATTCAGGCAGTTTTACGGGATGAATTTCAGGACGCACTGCCCTCAGCGCATCCAGTAATTCAGGAATTTCAGGACACGGTGACCCTCAGCGCGTCCAATAAATCAGGCACTTTCAGCAATTTCAGGACGCACTGACGGCCAGTGCGCCCTAAAAATAAGGATCCCAACTAAGACATTTGTAGACGCGCCGAGTGATTTTCTTTACGCGCCGGCATGTTTTCT